>KK117010.1:437520-449918 GCA_000611955.2 Stegodyphus mimosarum
AAACTGAAAAAATGTGCCAAGTTAAAATTTTGAATTTCTCTGTAAATTTCGCACCAAATTTTACAAAATTTAATATCTAGGCATAATTTGAATCGTAGAATCAAAATATGTAAAAAAATTGGTATGTTATTTCAGAAAAAGTCTGATTTTGTGTCAAAATACCTATGTTAGAACAATGCTATGTATAAATCTAATATATATCCTAAGTCGCACTTTCGAGACATGAAGAACACAATTTGAATTTCATGAATCGGCCCAGTAGAACGGGAGATATAGAACTGCCCCATTTATTTATTTATTTTTTTTGTGCAGTATATATATATATATATATATATATATATATACACACATGAATACATACATACAAGCATACATACATACATACATTTTTTAATCCTATTCTGATAACAGAAGAGTACCCAAAAGCTTTACTCAACTCCTAATGTAAAAAGCAACGATAAAAAAGATACAGTTGTATATCATGTACAGAGACATTGCATTATGATTATATATTTGCATTTTATCACCTTTCTGCTGTTTTATCTGCATGATGTATTAGGATTAGAGTTCTTGTTTAAACACAAGCCCTGTTTGCTTCTAGACCCAATGCACATCTGCACAAATAGTAAATCAGCCATCCGGCTATGCAGTCGAGAATCATCAGTCATCAGTTCAAATGAAATAAGTCGATAAAAATTCACAGTTATGCTACCAAACTATGCTTTTTTTTAGCAAATTTTAAAGTAACACTTTAATTATTTTGTATATTTTGAGGTGTGCTTGTTGACTTGAGTGGCTTGTCCGTGTCATCAAAGAGAAAGAAAATCTACCAATTCAACAATGAATGGGAGGAAGAGCTATTATTATTTACAAATGTTACTGAAAAACAGTAGCTTGTTTATTACGTAATGCTTCAGTAATGGTACTGAAGCAAATGAATGTTGATTGTCGCCATAAAACTATTCATAAGGATTTCAACAGTAAATATCGATTCAGGTCTGCTTTATTTTCATATTCATAAGTTCAATCACTAAATCTTCTCTAAAAGCTCGATGAAGCAGTCTTTTTGCCCCCAAGTACATTTTTGCATCGTATAAATACATATATTTCTGAACCCGGTCCTGATAACAGAATAATACCAAAATTATTGTCATTAGTATTCAATCCAATTCTTAGCACCTCAAAAAGGTATATTGTTTTTAGTTAAAGATTGAATCCTGTCCATCACAAATAAAGATCAGAGAGGTATGAAAAAATTTCATGTCAATAAGCAATGCATAAGGACTTCTGTTCATCTCTTTATAATATCAAAGAAGATAAAAGTGTTGTGCTTGTCAGTGTGTGTAGAAACCATGCTTAGAAAGCTTCATGAAGGAGGTCTATACTATGTCGACCAACCATTTGTGTTCTGCTCATATCACGTAATAAAAGGGAATATTTGAGTGCATCAACATATGCACTGGACAGCTGATAAGAGAAGGGTTGTTCTCGTTACTAAAGAGTTTAGGCTTATCCTCCAAAGCGATAGTAGGCATTATTTGATTCGGAGAGAACCTAGAACCCGTTATCATTCATTAAACTTCCTTGAAAGAGATGCATACGGAGGAGGCTGTGTCTGTGTTTGGTGTGGTATCTCTTTGGGTAGATGGTATCTCTTTGGGTGGATGCACAGACCTTTGTGTCTTTCCATGTGGAACCGTGTTTGTTCACACCTATAGAAATAGCATGCGCCCTTTTGCTGGGCAGTAGGTGACGATTTCCTTCCACAAGATGGTAGTACTAGACTGCACAGGGCTCATATCGTGGATGATTATCTTCAGCAGCAAACAATTCAGCGCATGGAGTGGATACTTCACTCACCAGATGTGAATTCTATCTAGCATGCTAGAGGTGCTTTGGGAAGACGTATAGTTAACTCTCAGGTCTCCTCTTCAGACCCTTGCCACGCTTGTAATTGCTTTGCAAGAGCAATGGCTTTCCTTCCTGAAGAACATGTAATTGACAGCATCACATATCACTGTATGTTTTGTATTGCTTCTAGGGGAGATTATACTCCATATTGAATGCAATGTTCTTATACTGAACAGACACATATGATTTGTTCATTTTATACATCTGCTAATTTCTAGAACACAACAATTGTCTGGTAATTTCTTTTCATGTTATTTTATACTTAACTATGTGTTGTATACTGTGGGTAAGTTTCATTAAATTTTACATGTAATTTTTTGAGTAATCGTCATTTTTGTGATTTTTCCTGAATTAACAATAACCAGTGTATTTAATTACATGCACCACCTGTAAAAATGTAAATATTGGTCATGTGGTTTCTCTCTGGCATCTCACAATTTTTTTTATTTCTTTATAAATTATATCTTTTTATTATTATTCATGAGCACAACAATATTTGTGAGTCATAAAGATAGCCAAATGCATTTTGCCATTCAGCAATGAGTTTGCAGCATTTTATGGGGTTGTGGTTAATTCAGAAAGTGCCCTATTTATCCCAAGAAGAAGTTGAAATTTCTGATATTGAAACTTGTATAAAAATTTGCTAAAGGAGGCGTTAAAAACAAAGGGATGTCCAATTTAATAATAAACTTAATTTATAATGTTTTTCTGGTTCTTTGTTATTAATGGAACACTCCTTATCACTAAACATAGCCATGACATCTAGTTAGATGGCAGCAACCCCAACAGTGCATAAATCTTCATGAAAAGAATAACTATTTTTCATTATATTCATATATAATGAATGTAATATATGTAGTTTATTGAGCACTATGCCAAATTTGTGAAATTTTGTGATGTTTTTTAAGTGAAAACAGCTCGCTGTTTACATAGTGAGAACAAATTGTTCTTCCCATGTACAAAGCAGTCTGGTTTCATGTAAAAAAAGAAAAAATTAGCAGGTTGCATAAATTTGGTATTTAGTACAAATTCAGTGAAGAATGACTATCTGCACTTAAATGCAAAAGCACCTGAAAATCTAAGGTAATAAATTTTGCAATTGATGTACATTCTTCCTGCCCGTTTCTTATGATGCTATTGCTGATGCGATTTAAACAGACTACAACATTTGGTGCTTTGACACACATTTGAAAACTGGTGTCCTGTTAATAAAAAATCACCATTTTTTCCTTATATTTATTTATTACATATTAGTTACTTATCACCAATATGTAATAAATGAATTAAAAAATCTAGATGTATTTTTGTATAATTTTCTATTATATCATTTTTTGTTTGACTGATTTTAAGGTATAATGTCCATAAAAAATGTATACACTTGTTGATGTTTCGTTAAGATAACTGCATATTCTTTCTTCAGGTTTCCTAAAAATCCAGAATTGAGAGCAGAGTGGATAAAGGCCATTCGAAGGCTGAATTGGGAGCCTACAAAATATTCACGATTATGTTCTGAACACTTTTCGGAAGATCGAATTGACAAATATTCACAACATCGTGTTTATCTCAGAGAAAATGCAGTACCTAATGTCTTCAAGAATTTTCCGACTTATCTTCGACGGGTATATTTGTACATAAATTTATTTAATTAAAAAATTATAAATTAAATATTTCTGAACGTAAGCAGCTAATGGTATTAAAGTATAAAGAAAACCATTTTTCATCAAAAATGTTTTTCATTAAATGTTAATATTATAACATAGTTAAAAATAGCATTAAATTAATGTTGTTGCTGGAGCAGTTTGTAAATATAAAGATTTTGTGCTGAGTTTCAGCGATTTTAATCAATTTTTAAAATAAAATTTTGTTGTACATTATAAATAACTAGTGAGAGGAAAAGATTAAATTTTTTCAAGAAAAATGTGCTGCCACTAGTTTATTGTGTTGAACTAATTTATATCTCGGTCATCATCCTGTTACTTGATGAAAATGCTTTATAAGCAGTGAACTGCCCTAAATTAGTAGAAATCCATACCTATTTATTGAAATATGTGGTATTTCAATATAGTTTATTTTTTTAAACTTTTTTTTTGAGTAGGTGGATTTTTTAACAGCTTATTTTAAAATTGTAGTAGAACCTAAATTAATCAGGCTTCTGTTAGGCAAGCTCTCTATTAATCAAGCCAGCAATCAGTCATTGTAAAGTAATCTGGAAAAATGTAGTAACTTTAGAATAAGACAACAAAAATCAGTAGCATTTGCAAGTTCTTTTACGAATGATTAATCTTTTGGCCTTTTTTAAAAAATCAATGATGGATCATTTAATCACATTCCATGCATTGTGATAAAAGGTGTGGTTTATGTAAAATAATTTTGGTTTAAAAAAAAAAAGTAATACTCTGTTGTAAGCTAGGTTAGGTGTCTATTAATTGCTTAGTACTCAACGGCTGCGGTATATTAATTTGCTGGTACTCTTCTTCTACCGGGACTGGATTCAGAAATGTATGTATGCACATATGCATACACACACATGCAGATGTACATATGCATGCAAGTATAAACACATGCATGCATCCACATACAAACATTTCTGAATCTGGCCCTGATAACAGAAGAGTGCCGAATTGCTTAACCTAGAGAATGTCTTTATGAAAGACTTTCTAGTGGAAACTGGTTTGTATTTTTATTACACATTAAGAAAACATTGAAAGTATTTTTGTAGTCAAGCCAATTCATTTATCAGAATAGAAACCAAGCTGAAATATTGGTGTTCTGTAACTTCAGACATTCAGCCATTAGAAATAATATTTCATGCTTAAGAATTCAGTAAAAAACATAGTGGATAAAAACTGCTTATAATGCAGGTTTATCTTTTTTTTAATTCCCGGAGGGGGGGAGAAGAGCACTAATTTTTCTGTGTTGGAGTTTCTTCTTGATATACTGATTTAGAGTACATGCTGGTTGTTCTAGAAATATAATAAAATGTCAAACATTTCATAATGGACTGTGTCACTAGATTCTTGAATTAATAAACTGATTAACTGATTCTCAGTTTATTTATACATTACATACAGGCATTTTCAGTAGCTTTGATTATTTTGTAATTTTAGTATGCGAAACATTACTATCCATATGCTAAGTGGATTTACATGTGTGATGAATTCAAACTGCCATACATATCTTTAATAGTGGTAATAAGTATAGATACTTATGTATTATGAGCAGCTAGGAATATGCCACCCAAAACTGCTCTAAATAGAACATTGCAGCAATTTCATAAGCTGTTCTCAGTGGTTATTTTTGGTGATGTTTTGCTGCATGCTTGCTAGCACCATAAATATATTTTGAAAGAAATTTCTTAATAAGTAGAATATATTTTCATGTGTATGTATGAACTTTCTCTTTTAATTCATGTGGAAATTGGTATCATTAAGACTCAGGGTATTTCACAAGCATTTAAACATTTCATTTATTTATTTTATTATATATATATATATATTTAATTTGGTATTATGTGGATGAAATCTTTGAAAGTATATAACATCTTTTTGCATTCCATCCTGAGAAAGTAAACTGGTGTGACTTTTCAATGTTTTCTTTGTTGAAGTAGAGAGCTATTATTTTAAGTGTTAATTGTTCCTATTTTCATGTCAATAAATCATGTTCCTATATGTTTATTATTATTATTATTAATCTAGATTAATATATCTATATTAATTAAGTACTTAAATTGAAGTTCAAGCAGAAAACTATTAACTGTTAATTGTTTCTTTTTTCATGTCAATAAATCATGCTTGTATATGTTTATTATTATTATTTTTAATATAACAAGTATGCATCTGTTTTTGATTTTGTTGTTCTAACAGTCATATATCTTCTTGATTCCTAGTTGTGATTTAAGATTATGAATGGATGGTAATTCATTCTATATATAAAAAAAAAAAAAACTCCCTACCGGAATGAGGTTTTAAAATTGTGTTGAATATAAATGAGGAAGAAATAGTATTAAAGGAAAGTTCAACTTCCTTCGAGAGAGAGAGCTAGGAATCCTGAGTAGCGTGCATTTGCTCTTGGGCTACGTCTCTCTAACTGCTATTATGCTTGGCTGTATATGTGCCTTTTGATAGTTCTGCAGCTAGTTTAAAAGTAAGGGCCAATTACGTTAGAATTGTGTTAGCTTTGGCTAAATCTCTTAGATACAGTTAAATTCTTATTTCTTATTTTTGAATTTAAGCCCAAATGGAGGCTTTGTTGTAAGCCCGAAGAAAGGGGCAACTGTTCATCTCATTTTTGAGTGAATAAAGGTTAATTAACCCTTCTTGAGTTTATGATTCGTGTTACTTTGAACTAAGTGATAATTCACTTAACAGTTCTCTAGGTTCCTCAACATTTAATTTACCAAAATAAAAATGAGAATTTCGACATACTAACCTGAGAAAATTATGATTTCATAAAAGAGGCATTTGACTAGACATGCTGATTAATCTATAACTCTATAGTGAAAATATAAGCCCGTGTGAAAATGTAAAATATAGGATTATTATGAAAGAGTATTGGAAATAAAATGAGAAGCATAAAGGAAACAAAAGTGAAATAAAAGTACACAAAGAGCATTCTGATTATTATTATAAAGTTAACAGTTACTCCAAACGTAAAAATAAAAACACATTTACTGAAACAGTTTATCAGAGGACCTTAGAAAAAGAAACAATATGTGAAATACAGAAGTTAGTATTCGTATTGAATTTTTTGCTTTCAGTTGGGGCTTAAATAGTAATTTCTTTATCTATGTAGCTAAATTTTAAAAAATTGGAAAATGAACTAAATAATAATCTCAAGATTAAAACAGATTGTCAAATGTAATATTCGTTTGTAAAATTTTACATATTGTATCAAGTAACTTTTAAGCATTTTAATCAAAATGGTTATTATAAGTTAAGGCTGTGAAGAGTCTTTTTAGAGAATTGGCAGTATTGTTGGGTAAGTTCAAAAGAAATTTCTTAAAAGCACTAAACAATAATTATGCAAGAAACAAGGGTGGCATCAAAATTGGAAAAGCAAAAGCAGGTTAAGAAAGCCAGATTCAGAAAGAAATCGAGAAAAGACTATTGTAAGCGAAAAGAATACTGTTTAAAGGATTGCAAATGTTAGATTCATGATGGAAAACTGACCAGAAGCATGTCAAAACATACTGTATAAATAAATGCAATGAATACCATTCAGGAATTTCCATTTGTATGGAAGCATGTGTATGGTAGAGATTAATTCAGTATAATTTTAGATTGAATATAGAAGTAATGAGAACTGTTCTATATTTGAATCATGAACTATTCTATATTTTGTTGATTTTGTGAAGTTTCATAGTTTTTGTGGCATTAAGACTGTAGGTTGGTTTTCGGATTATTGATTATGGCAAATCATGTTAGGACTATATGCCTGAGAGAAGGGAAACGCCTTTGTGAAGAACTTTCTAAGGGAAAATGGCTCATATTCATATTACATATGGGGTAAAGAAGGAAAATGCCCATTTAGCCTATTCACCTGGAATCGAACCCAGGTCGAATTATCAATATTCCACTGAGTGATTTTACCAATGAGCTGCTGGTGTGCACTATGACTATCAGAAAACAAAGGTTTAATACCATTTTTGGCGGCAAAAAGGAATCCTTTGATAAATTTCCCCAGTTACGGTACTTAATTGTGTTTGTATATATATTTGAGGTGCACTGGCTCTTCTGTAGATACACCTATGTACCAAATTTCGTGGCCCTGGGTCTATTAGCTTACTCACAACACGAACGAAAGACACACACACACAGAGACTCTTTGTTTTATTATATGTAGAGATGAGTAATAACATTTTTTTCTTCTTTATCTTTTAAGCAAGAGAAAGAACAGATAAAAGAAGATGTAAAGTTAGAAGGTGATAACATGTGTTGCAAGTGATGACAAGAGCAAAAGTTAATGAAGTATAAACTCTTGTTTCTTCTGAAAAGAAACTAAGAAATCATTCTCAGTTGTGTAAGCCTATATATTTTCAATCATTGTAGCATGAAGATGAGCCGTTTGTAAACGATACTGATAATCTTGAAACACGAAGAAGCAATGAGGAGTAAGTAGAGCGGAAACTGGAAACATGCCATGGATAATGAAGTGATTTCACAGAGGGAAAATCAGGTATCAAGGCTATGCTTGTAAGTGGGTGTGCAGGGGCAAGTTTAAACAAATATAAAGCTAGATTTGTTATTAAAGATTTCAGTCAATGTCAAAGCATTAGTTACTGTGAAATGTACAAATCAACAGCCAAACTGGGAGCCATATATATAGTTCTGCATAAAAAAATCCATGATTTGGTATGTCATATGTACTTTTATGTCAACAACATTTTTGTATAGAGAGCTAGAAGATACCATTTACTTACAACAGGTAAAGATTGTAGAAGTCACACAAAGCATGTTTATAAGCTCAAGTGCTGTTTGTATGATTTAAAATGAATTTTGTATTACTGGCATAATTTTTTTGGGCAGTTTCTATTAAAACTAGGTTTCAGAGCAGGTAAAGCTGATCATTTCCTTTATTCTAGAAAAGTATGAGAAACATCTATAGATTCAGATGTTGATAATGATGATTAGTGCAACTGATCTGCAAAACCTGAAACAGTCATTAAGAATTAAAAGTAAGATTCAAAATTTTTGTTGGAGTTTCTTACTAGTATTGTGAAAGTAAAAAGAATGGTGTCATTACAATTAATTTTGAAAAAAAATCAGAAAAGTTTTTATGTGCTTTATATTTAATGATTGTAAACTTGTGACAATGCCTAATAAGGAACAAATTTCTTTGTTGAAGGCAATTGCCACCTAAAAGCATGAGATGGTATAAGAATGAAAAAAATTTCACTATTTAGGTGTTTAGCTGTAAGTGATAAATTGTTATAGTTAATTTCAGCATCAAGTAACTAGTATAAGAAGTGTACTATTCATTTCAGTGGATGCACCAGAACTGGGAGATCTGCATCTCTGTTATGAAAATATATGTTGGAAGAATAATCTGTTGGCATATTCAGAGACAAGTAATAGTATTCAAACATAAAGGCAAAGTTATAGCAACAATTGAAGCAGTTTAAGAACTTGTCTTGTTTCAAAGACGGTATCAGTATACAGTGAAGTAATTTAAATTATTTAGATTATGGCAAAGCTTATGAGAGCTTATCTGCCTAAAGGGAGAAATGTATTCATGGAGGACTTTTTAAGGGAAACTTTCTTGTAATCATGTTGCATATAGTAAAAACCATCAAATGACTAATGCAGCTAGTATGTTTGCTAGGATTTGAACTAAGATCAAAGTACCTTGATCTTCCCCCCCCCCTTCAGCCACTGGTGCAGTTTACCAAACTTAAAGGAAATGCATGTGCTTCTAGTAAACATTAGAGTAGCTATAAAAATAGCAAAAAAAATCCAAAATATCATGGGAGGAACGAGCATATAGAAATAAAGCATTTCATTTGTGAGAAAGTAACGGAAAAGGAATTGTACCGAGTAAAAAGTTTCAGAAAGACAAGTTGCTGATATTTGGGGGGGGGGGACATTTAGAAAAGATTGTTACTTATCTTGTGTGAGGTGATGGTAATAGGTTTATAAGAAAATTAGAGAATAACCAAACATAAAAAGAAACTTGTCAACACAACACTCATATTTTTTATTAATTGTTTCTGTTTTGGGGCTGACAGATAGCACTTGTGTATTACATCTTTAGTTGTATCTATTAAACATTAGTTACTAGATACAGTTAAAGAACTAGTTAAGATACTTCTTTGCTGTTTATTTGGTGTTCTGACAGGTTTGCTTCATGCTGAGTATTAGCGTTAGTGTAATAGTTATATTATACTTTACCCATAATTAACATTAAAGTCTTCAGTGAAAAATTCTTCAAAGCATTACATTCTTATCTTTTATCATAATATAACTATGTATGTTTACATTTCAAAACTATAATTTCATTTTTGATTTGAATTATTTTATTTTGCTATGAGAATTTGTTATTGTTTTCTTCTTTCTTCTAGACAACAAAGGAAGTTTGTGTCACTCAAGATACCACTAAAGGGGTGAGCTAATTATTTTCCATGAATACTGCTAAGAATTCTTTATTTTTTAACTACCATCCTGTAATAACATGCAATAAGTATTTGGACTTTTTTAGCAGCTTCACAATATAATTTGGAATTTTTCTGTATGTTTTTTAAGTGGTATTCTCAACTGTCATTACAACACATTTTCCCAGTATAGATGGGAATTTTTGTATTCCATTCTTTTTTTGCAAGGATGCTGTAGTCAGAATTGACATTCAGATGTAGGGAAGATTGAAGGGAAGTCTCTGTTGCAACATAGTTTGGTAATGATTCCAGCAGTTATGAGGCTATTTTTAATACAGGGTTTAGTGATTATTTTTTCCTTACTGCATTCAGTCATTTAGTATGGATGTTTGGCAAACTATTTGACCCAGTTCTATTTTTGGTATTTATCTTCTGTAGCAGCCTCAGAGACAGAAAATGACATTGGTACAATTTGGGCTTAAAAAAGTGTAATTTTCTACCAAATATTATAAATATTCACTAAAACAAAACTGAGTATGGTAAATAATAAATTGGCAACTCATTCAATATTTGTACTACACAAATTATTTAATATTTATAACACAAATTTTTTAATATATACATATTGAAAGAATTTATGGCTAAATCCTCATCGCAGTGAATGGCAATATTCATCTTTGCTGTGCACTATTATAGGTGCTCGCCATAGCACGAGGTTAAAAACTTGAACTTTTTTACAGAGACTTACTTCTTAACTCTTATTGCCTGTTCATGGCTGATGTCTGGTATCGGCTAGTGTATGTGTTAATGTTTAAATATTTAGCCCCTTGTGAGATGTGCTTTCCTCCCCTTTTTTTAAATTTTAAATAAAATTAGTTTTAACTGTTAGCTGAAGTTTATGATTCTTGGGCCTTTCTAATGCCCTTTTGATGGGTTCTAATGGTGATAAAACATCGCTATATTTGGTGACCTAAAGTAAATACTGCAATGGTACACCATATGTTGCAGCTTTACCTACCTTGAAAACTGGTTGTGATTTCCCCCATGTGTTTGTATGGAAGATGCTTCTGCAGTTATAAAATATTGTGGTCGCCAAAATTTATTGTTCACCTTATTCTGCATAGTCCTAATTTCCTTGTAGAAGGAGTGATGAATGAAGTATGTTGCAATTTTGTGTGCTGCTAGAGGAAGGTTTTGGGGCAACCTGGATGGATTTTGTGATTTCACTGCTGTATGAAGTCAGTGCGAATGATTCTCAAGAATATTTTTGTGAAGGTTTTCATCAATTTGAGTATTGGTTCTGTAGCTGGATTGACTTTTTCAAATTATTGGTATTTTGAATCTTAGTAGGATTAAATTAATTTTTTGTATGACTGTTTTTTGAAATTTAAGAGTAAGTGTTTTTCAGATTTTTTTTGATTTTTGAAAAATTTTTAGAATATTCTTAAAGTGTCTTTTTTGAAGAAAATATTTTTTATCGTGCATTCTTGGCATTCGCATGAGTGGATGTTTCCTTATTGGTTATGTGTACAGCAGCCCTGCATTATGGTTTGTTAGACTGGAATCATAATTTTCCCTTTCCAATATAACTTCGGATTTAACAATGCTGTTGTGGGTTCTGTTATACTTAATTCTATTAGTGATATCATTTTAAAACCTCCTGCTACTGGAAAATATGATATCCTAAAACAAACATTTATTGCAGCACATTCTGTAAACAATTGTAAACAATGCGTCAAAAATTTGTACTGTGTTATAAGGTCTTGAGCTTGGTGACTAGTGCCCTTCTCAGTTATTGACTCTCATGTGTGCTTTCATAATTGGTACTGTAGGCAAATCCTCATTAAGATCTTTGTGGCTTGCAAAGCTCTCTTATAATACACAGTCTAATTTGACTGCTCTCTGTGAAGATGGTTTGAGTAAATTGGCTATGGTCGCTGTTAAGATTGCTGAGCTTGCATCTCAGTCTTATGTGAGTATGGCTATTCTGACCTCTGAGCCCAATGAATCTGCTACAAATCATTTGGAACTTCAGATAGCGCAACTGACAGAGCAAGTTGGTGAGTTAACCTCTGCTTTAGAATGTGATTCTCGCAGACCAAATTGTAATTTTCAGCATTTGTACTGGCACATTAGGTCATGCAAATGCACTAATCACTAGAAAGAGCAAACAGACAACCTTTATTTCTATCATATAAATTTTGGTGAATGTGCAAGGAAATATCAGTCCCCGCTTTCCTTTCGTAAAGTGGGAAATTTCAAATTGTTAATTGTAAGGCTAATGGTGACTAGCACCCTTGTGGGTGACTATCACTGCTTGAATGCTGTTACTGTTTCTGACCAGTACCCCATACTGTATACTCAGGACTGTACACAGATTTTTTTTTTTTTTTTTTTTTTT
>KK117010.1:449964-467162 GCA_000611955.2 Stegodyphus mimosarum
TTTTTTTTTTTTTTTTTTTTTTTGAAAAATAATTTTTTTAACCCTTGATTTGGATAGTCAAATCCCTGTTAACCCAGAGAACATGGCTAAAGTAGCTACGACTACCACCATTAAGATTATTTGAGTTCCTTAAAACTCCATTTGGTTTGTGAAATGCAAGCCAATCTTCCCAAAGATTTACTCAGCAAGTACTTTCAGGCTTAGACTTTTGTGTTTAGATTCATCAAGACTTTGTCTGGCTTAGACTCTTATTCATCAAGTACTTTCTGGTGAAACTTTTATGTATTTGTGGCTTCAGCAAATGAAGATGAGCTTGAGAATCACATTTGTTTGAATTTTGATTGATTGCAAAAATAAGAGTTAAAATTGAATCTTTCTAAATGTATTCTGGGAAAGATATCAGTAACATCTATTAGTTGTTATATTATCCCTTCAGGTATTCATCCTTTGTCTGAAAAAACTGCAATAATTACTAACTTCCCTAAGGTTCTAATAATGTCTGAGTTAAAGAGGTGTGTGGCAATGTTGAATTTTTATTGATGATTTTTGTCTAAGGCAACTACCATTCAAGCTCCACTTCATTCTCTTTTAAAAGATTCTAAGAAGAATGATAAGCAATTATGAGTCTTTAGCTGACAGCCTCCAAACACAATTTAAACCCCATAATGAAGGTATTTTTGAAAATAATGCGAATACCTTCCAACAAAATATTGAAACATTCTTAAACTCTCCTTTTCGTAGAGAACTTCCTCATACTACACTTTCCGATGTTAGTAATTATATTACTAGGCTCAAACCCAGTAAAGCACCCGGATTGGACTCTATTTCTAATCGTGTGATTAAATATCTCCCTACCAAATTTGTTTTCTCAATAGTAATGATTATTAACTTTATGTTATTACATTGCTATTTTCTGGATAGCTGGAAACGTGTGCTTGTAGTGCCTTTTCCAAAACCTGGCTTATGCCATTCTAGCCCTCAAAATTGCAGACCTATCAGCCTCCTATCCTCGTTATCAAAGATATACGAGTTTATATTGCTGGAACACTTGAATGTTTTTCTCTGGAATCAAAATATCCTTTGATGAACACTTTGGTTTCCATAAAAAGCACTGTACAACGCACCAGCTCCTCCGGACAATCGAGTACATTCATGAAGGCTTCCGCAATAAAATGCTTATGGTGCTTTATTCCTTGATATAGCCAAAGCATTTGATAAGACTTGGCATATAGGTATTATGATCAAGCTCATACGACTTGTTTTTTCTGCTCAATTAATTCACATTATTAACTCGTATCTCACTAATCATTCTTTTTCTGTATGAGTTAATACTATCATTTCTAAACTCTGTCCAATCCTTAGTGGCATAGCACAGGGCTCCCTTATTGGCCCTCAAATTTTCAATATCTTTATTAATGACATTCCAAAATTACCAAGTGTCACTCTCGCTCTTTATGCAGATGACACAGCCATCCTAGCTCAACACAAACGCCTGGATTTTCTGGTTCCAAAAATTCAGAGTTATCTCACTAGTCTTGAGCTCTGGCTCAGTACCTGAAAAATCAAAATTGATGTTGCTAAATGTGCTGCTATAATTTTCCACAAGTCCCATCTCCCATACCCTACCATTAATTAAAAACTTTTTGGCGATTACATTCCCTGGTGTAGTTCATATAAATACCTTGGTGTTACCTTGGATTCAAAATTAATCTGGCGTCTTCATATTGAGAACGTTTTCAAAAAAGTGAAGATAGTCAGAACCCAACTATACCCTTTATTAGCTCAAAAGAGCCATCTGTCTATTAAAAATAAAGCTCTTCTTTATGCTTCGATTATTCAACCAATTTTTATGTATGCCTGCACCATCTGGGCCGCTGCATCTAAGACACAAAACTTCAAACCTTTCAGAATAAGAGCCTTCATTTAGCCCTTAATGCACCCTGGTATGTTTGTAATGACATGATTCATTCGACCTTACACATTAAATCTATTGATGTCTTAATTAAAAGACTTAGTCAAAATTTGTTTGCCGAAATTGAACAGATTGATAATCGTGCTTTACAAATGCTGCCTGCCCTATGATTCGTCGATCCCAAGCTCCTCAAAATGACCACGGTCTGTGATTGGACAGAAGTACGGGATCTTCTCTCTTGCTAAAAGACGACGATCCACCCCCCAGCCTTCAGTTCCAGCGACGCCGAGTGTGGACGCCACGCCAGGAGCTGACTGAATCCCTCTACAAAATCATTGCTTATCCACTTCAAAAAAGAATTGCCTATGCCATAATTGCTCACTCAACTGCTCCAGATATGCCTCACACATGATTATCAATCTGTTTCTTTTAAATATCACAGCATTTACCGCAGATTTAATCTGCCAAATTGCTATTCACAGGTAAGTAGTCATTACACTACTAGCATATAACTATATTATAATCCATGTGACCAAGGAGCCTATTAATCGTAAAATCTTTCCTATCTGCTTTATCTTTGGTATTGTATTCATGTTATAAAATTATAAAATGCCAAAAAAAAAAAATTATTAAAAATCTTAAAATACCAAAAAATTCTGTATTCTCCCTAGCTCAGTAGCATTAGACTCGAGACCGAAAGGTCCCGAGATCGACTCTCGCTAATCGCTGCTTAATTTTTCCGAACTTATAATATTTTTATAAGTTCTTCTTTTTGTCTCTGCAATTTTTCTCAAGTCATGTTGACTTCCGTTTTATTTTTCCTTAATGTCTTTCATGTATTTTTTCCTATTTCTGGTCCCTTTTATTAACTATGATGTGGAAGTAGAGGGTTCTTTACCCTAGGAATTCCATAATAATTAATCCTTGGATTGGAATTATAAGTCCATTTCTTAAACAGTTGAAATAACTGTGGCTTTTGAAAATGCAAAATTGATCTAACAAATTCAGTAACACTTGGTTACCATGCCCCTGGTCAAAAGTTGTCATTGATGGATGCCCCAGATGTGGCTGTTGGAGCTATTCTGAACTTGCAATGTGATAATGGCCTTTTTTCTTCTGAAAACTGACTCCAGCGAAAATTAAGTACAGCACATATGATAGAGAATTACTCGCTATCTACTGCACTGTAAGGCATTTTCAACATAATCTTGAGGGAGAAGTTACTAATATATATATGCAGATCATTGCCCTCTAATATTTTTGTTCAGGAAAAAAATCAGATTCTGCATCACTTAGGCAGATTAGGCATATGAATTAGATGCTTAATTCAGTATCAACATACAATTATGTTCCTGGAGCAAAAATTATTATGGTAGCTACCATGTCACAAATGACTGCTTTTAATAAGCTGGATGTAGCAAGTTTTGCACAGATTGCTGAATTTCAACATAATGATCCCAAACTGAATCATCTGTTGTCCACTGAAAGTAGTTCATTGAAACTAAGGAAGATGGAATTGTCCCCTGGTTAAATATATATTGTGACATAAGTGGTGAAAAGGCATGTCCTTTTGTTTCCAGCCAACTCCGAAAACAAACTGCGAAGAGCAGTGTTTGATTCTCTCCATGGACTTTCTCATCTGGGTATACAGCCGACCAAAAGACTGATTCTTTCTCATTTTGTTCGGCCATCTGTGCTTACATTGACTGCCAGAAGTCGAACGTTATGTGTGATACTTATAGTCCATTGCAGTCCATGGCATTTGAGCATGTGCATTTGGATATAGTTGAGCCCCTGCTACCCTTGGATAGATATTCCTACCTTTTAACCTTCATTAATGCATCCTCTCAATATCCAGAACAATACCAATGAAAGATATTTTGGCAGAAACTGCTGCCAGCATGTTTTCACCCATTGGATTGCTAGGTTTGGAATTCCCATCACCATAAATGCTGATCAGGGCTGACAATTTGAGTCGTATATCACTGCTCTTAATAGTCACTACTCTTAAAAACTTCTTAGTATTCACTGAACTCTGACTACCACATACCACCCTACAGTGAATGGATTACTTGAGAGATTTCTCCGCTCACTAAAATAGGCATTGATTTACCATAATAACATCCAGTGAATGGTGAATCTTCCAACTATACTTCTTGGTCTTCGATCAACATGCAGAGAAGATCTCTGTGGGACGTGCTAGTAGATGATTTATGGAACTACTAAAATGAAACCACTGTGCAGGCTCCTCACCTAAGGTTATAACAAGTAGGATAATGCTTACACAGCAGGAAGCTCAGCAGCATTTATTGATCACTAGAAATGTATCAGTACAGTGTAATTAATATGTTACATAATTTTTTTTGTAACATATTAACCCCATTTTTCCTTTGCACAAAGTGTTACACACATTTGTTACCTAATGTTGCAATGCCAAGGAATTGTTTACATAATCAATTTAAATGTAATTACAATGCAAAATTATTCGAAATCAAATAAGAAGACACAATGCTTTTGTAATGTTCCATAATGCTTATTAAGGTATGAATACTTCGCTAGCTCCATGTCTGCCTCCAACTAATAAAAATAACTAAGTCTTAATTTTTATTATTTGTTAATGACCTAATAACCTAAGTTATTATATCTACCTACATTTAATTCAAGGAATACAGTGAAAATCCAATTTTTGTTTCACATAATAAGCACAAAGTCCTACAAACTGTCCGTTAAGAAAATAACAATCAATGTTATATTGCTATTGTGCCACAAATGTCCATTTACTGACCTGTATCTAAGTTTCTAGCATTGAGTAACAATGTTCTAAAAATCAATATAATAAATTCTCATTGACTTATACTGTTGGAGTTATTTTTCTACTTTACAGTTTTCAATGTTCAATACACATGAAAGTCAAGAATATGAAAAAACAACTTTAAATCATAACACTATAATAAATACTGCAAGGGTGTAAAATTGTGTGACAGACAAGATAAAACAACATTTTGACAGTAAAACCTGTGTGTTCAAATATAACAGTAAATAGCACAAGAGAATACTCCAACAGTAAAGTACTAACAAAGCATTGTGTTTAAATTTGGACAATAACCCATTCAAGTTTTAATTAAATTTATTGGGTCCAGTGAAAACATACAAGTTAAGTTAAATTAAATTTTTCATTTATTAAAGGTGAACAGAACTAGTAACAATATACATTATGTGGTGGTGGTCTAAGTGAGAAAATAAAGTACATACCATTTACACTACAAAGAGGGGATCCCCACAAGAAATCACAATTACTTAACAGCGTACATTGAAGAAACGTTCTGCCATATTGAATCTAAAAAGGAAAGAGAATGTAAGTTAATATGATGGGCATGTAATGAAAGTTTTAGAGCCTTCAGCCCCTTCTGTCTGGGCTCCGTCCTTCCTGCGTCGCCATCCATAGGTGGTTTTCTCTCCACAAATTCTTCAGCCATCTTTCCACTGTTACGTAGACAGAGTACTTGGGACGGAGCAACTGCTTTCTGGTCTGTCAACAACCTTCAGAAAAATTTTCCTTCTCTCCGTAGATCGCTGCAGGCCCTTTTTCTTCTTCTCGCCAGCCTCTCGTTTGGCGATCCGAGACGGTCCAAATCCTGCCAAGAGCATGGCAACCCTAGGAGCGGAATCAAAAACTGGAAGGTGAAGGCAAGGGGGCTGGTTAGACAGAAGTTGGTGAATAATCGCCGATTCAAATGGTTACAAGCGACCCTCCAGGGTCATCAACCTGACAAGCAGAAGCTAGCCTCGTTCAGGGTCCCATTTTAGCATGGTGAATGCCTGTAAGAATGAGAATCACCCCGACCCCTCAACCTTGGTGTGGCGTAGCTGCATATAAACAAGCTGATTCAGAAGGGTGCAGTTTTCGCACTTGACGAAAGATATTTTTCAGACCACTGTCTGGCAGAGCAAGCAAACGTCAAAACAAAGTCGTAAATCTTGATTCCCAAATGCAACGTAAAAGTTTTTTTAGAAAAGAATTAAGAATTTGTTTTTAAATGCTAAATTAATAAAAGACCGAAGAAAATTTCTTCAATGGAATTATAATAATTACATAGAAAAATTTTTTATGTTTTCCACAACACCAAACACGGCCACCAGAGTCAGAAAATATGGATTCCAGCTTACAAGAAAGAGGGGTACGTTAACAAAACCAAATTAACTTAAAACACCAACTTGTGCAAGGCAAATAACTTTATAAAAGTGTTTTTTAAAAAAAATTGACCTTAAGAGTCAACTTAACCAGAATTTAAACAGTAAGCAAACAAGATTAAGTATTAACAAAAATCAACTTAACAAGAAATTAAACATTAAGCAAACAAATTAGGAATAAGTATTAACTAAACACAATAAATAAATAAATAGTTAACCAAACTACCTTAAGGAAAAAAAAATAATAATTACTCAAGCAACTTAAATTCAGAGTTAACCAAAACTGCCAAAAATTAAATGACAACAATTACTTTTCAACAAGCCAAAAAAAAATCTAAGATCAACTACAAAATAAAAACAAATTAATAACCTTTAAGTCTGATAACAGAATTAAAATAAATCATTGCAATTAAGATATTTTAATTCAACAACTGAAGTATAGCTAAGTATGTATTACATAACAATACCCTTGAGTCCATCAGTCCGATAATTATTATTAAAATCTTCCTCTGTATATATAAATTGTTCTTGCAGTCAGGTCAGTTTTGTAATATACTGTGTATAGTACATGTAAATCATATTCAAATAAAACATTATATAATATATTTAAAATAAAACACACTACTCAAATTATAAAACTCTAATAAGTCTACTAAAATTTTACAAATAAAGTAACAATAATAATAGAATAATAATAATATTGTCTTCTGGAAAGTTCTGTCCATTTTTATGAATAAAACAAAATACAAATTTTTCTTACCATCAATAAACTTTATTAAATAGTATAATTGCCATTGTTATTAATGACTTCTTGCCAGTATGAGGGCAATGTGTATATCCCATTTTTGAAAAATGTTGTATCTATTGATGCAAACAATTGAACCAGTGCTTGTTTGATATCTTCTTCATTTTTTAATTTTTTGTCCTTTAAAAAATTTTGTTAGGACAAAGTGATAGTCGGAGGGTGCTAAGTCCGGAGAATATGGTGGATGTGACAGAATTTCCCAGCCTAATTCTGCAATTTTTTGACAAGTCCCCTAAGCAGCATGTAGCCTGATATTTCTCCGAATTGAGTTTTTCATTCAGTTTTAAAAGTTCATAATGTATTGGTCCTCCAATGTCCCACCATATACAGAACATTCTCTTATTCAGAGTCAAATTTGGTTTAGAGATGGAAGGGCTAGGTTTTCCAGGTTCACAATGTGCTCTTTTCCTTATGATGTTTTCATAGGTAATCCACTTTTCATTCTCAGTTATCATCCAGTTCAGGAAGGGCTGGATTTTGTTCCGAGCAAGCAGAGATGTGCGTACGATGACTCGATCATCCAAATTCTTCTGACTTAATTCATGTGGCATCCATCTTGAATATTTCCACATCAATCGTAGCTTCTGAATATGGTCCAAAATGGTTTGGTGAGCTGAATTAAGCCTTTCTGCAATCTCCATTGTTGGCAGAAAAGGTTCTTGCTCCAACATGGTGTCAAGAACATCATTGTCAATCAAAGATGGTCACCGAGAATGTGGCTTATCCAGAAAAGTTGAAATCACCTGTTTCACCATCTTTTGCATGTCTTATCAGAAACTGTACTTTCACCAAACACTTTCAATAAATTTCTGCATGCGTCTGTAGCATTTCCTACTTGTTGAAATTCGTATAAAATACAGTGCGGTAAATGAACTTTATCAGTAGCCATGGGTGCACTGTTGCTTCACACTTAAGACTAGTGTGAATCAACTTTGTTTTGGTTAATTTGCTACATCAGTATGTATACATTAAGAGATAAAAATAGAGAGCCAATCATGCGCCAAATAAATAAGTGCTTACATGTCGAAAACTGTTGTTAAAGAAATGGATATAACTTTCCGGGAGGCCAAAAATAAAGCGTTAAATTAACTGTTTTCAGATATTTGATGAGTGTTAACACAATTATCAAAATTGAAATAAGTAACCATGCTAATCTGAAATGTCACCTCTTAAGAAATTCTGTTAATTTCCCTGTATATTTTTAATTACCATAAATCCTAATATTCAACAAATATTTGCATATAGATGAAGTTAGACATTATAATAACCAATTATATCATCTAATTGTCAAACAGTGCCATACATAACATAGACTCTAATGAAACAAGAAATAACACTAATATACAAAATTAATAATTCTACTAAATCACTCTTAGTTTCTATTGAATCGTAATTTATCTGTTATCAAATATTTAAAAGAATCTTCACACTAATTATCATATATTCGATACGTGTTAACACAGTTATTAAGATTAAAAAATCTGCTTATTAAGCAACCATATTAATTAAAAAATACTGCTTAATAAATTCTATTAATTCCACTATGTATTTTTAATAACTACATTTGCTGATAATTCAACAAATATTTACATATAGATATGAATTTAAACATTACAATAGCAATTATAACATCTAATTATCAAGCATTGCCATGCATAACATATGCTGTAATGAACAGGAAGTAACACTTACATTCAGAATTTAAAATTATAACATCATTGTCAAATAAGGTAAAAAAAAAAAAAAACACCTATTTTCAAATATTCAAATAAATTATTGCACGAAATATCCAGTTATCAATGTTCTAATATTTACTTTTTAAGTAACCACATATTTTAAAATAAGCATTTTGATAAGCTCAATTATTGTTGACTATTGCAATTATCCTAATTAGATTTCTGTTATCAACTCAAGCATGGATAATTATGAACTCAGAGAATTAAATAACTATCTATAATATCTAGGTATCAAACAATAACATACACGACATATACTATACAGAGGGTAATCTATGGATACAAATCTATAGTTATAACACTAATCCTATGAATAAAATTAAACCATAATATTTTTTAACAAATCTTCAAGATTATACTGATAAACAGAAAATATCCTAGAGCATGAATCATGATTAGTATCATATTTTGTACCATTTACTTTATTTGATTGAATACAGTTTGCATAAGAGGGCTCAGAATGCAGTCATTGGTTGAATTTTCATGAATCTGTTCAATGTGCACAGATACGATTATTTGTACATTGCTTCGCTGCATGGCAATTATAGCAACGTGTGACCTTGACAAATTGATGATAAAAATAAGGGTTGGAACCAAGATAAACTTGTTCTAAGCTTAATTGGGATAGATAGTCCTCCTGTATGGCAAGGATTTCATTAATCTTTCCATCTTGATACCGAAAAATTGTGCGTAAAAAAACTGAGTTTGAATTATGAGGTGTTACAAGAGCTGTAAAAGCCAACATAATTCATTTAAAGTGCTTTCCCTAGGGACTCCAAAAACAATTATTGAAACTGTAACTTAGATTTCGAATTTTCAAAACAAGTTGTAATTCTCTTGTAGAATTGAAGTTGACTGTAATTCTGGACTATGGTCTGGAGAAGAACAACAAATCACAAGTTCCTTATGTCTAATGTCTTTAATTGAAATATTAAGTTTCTTAGGTGGAAAATGCGTTGCTAATATTTGTTGTAGTTAAATTGGAGACCTTGATTTTTCCCTAGAGGAAATAACAAAAACATTATCCTGTTTAATGAATTACTTTGGCTGTTTCTGAGATGTGGCAGGCATAACAGAAATAGTTCCTTCAATCATAGTTTCGTTCTCTGCTGCTGAAGTTGTAGGTTCCAAAGGAATTTCAGAAGTGATATTCAGCTGCAAACCCATAGACAAAGTAGTGAGAGATGCTTGCAGAATTTTGTTTTTTTGACTAATGAGATCCATACCTAATGAAAATCAGTACTTGTAGCAGAATCAATGAGATCAAAACATGAAAAGTCAGTCATGGTTTCCTTTTCTTCCATATCATCAGATATTAGTGTACATTTTTCAAGTTTATCCTGAATAGGATGAATAACACCAACCACGAGTTGGCGATTTTGAAAAAGCGACATTTGCTGTTGATGGACTTCATATAGTATCTTAAGCTACTGATCCTTAACATATAAGACTTCTTGAATTTTATGCAGCGGTTTACCCAATCGCTTAGTTTCTTTTTGGCTAAATTTATGAAAACCATGAGTAGTATGTAATTTTTCTTGGAAATATGTTAATTGTTGGTAATATTCTGCCAACCCCTCCTGGTCAAAGTCCAGACTAATTTTCTCTGCCATTATTAGAACCAAACTCAAATGATAGTCACTATCTTAAACTGTTTATCGCTAAGCATATATGTCACTAGTAAACAAAACCCAAAAATCACTGTAACTTTGTTAATTTTGAACATAAAATTATAAAACTTGCATCATTGTATGCAGAATTTCAATTCAAACAAAAAAGAAATGTGTAATTTTTTGATCAAATGTAGTTTTCACTGTGAAAATCTTGAAAAAATTATTGTTGCTAAATTTGCATAGCATAACACTATGGAGAAAAACACTCTACCTTTTCAATTATTTGATGAAATTTTGTAAATTATACACCAAGTTATTCAAATTTACAATATAAAAAAAAAAGTAAGTTACGTCCTTTTCTACACTAAAAATGCAATTCCACGCTTGTAAACATTAGATCCATTTGGCCACTAATAGACATATTTCCTCATTTAATCCAAATTTTTATCGGAAACATCTTTTACATAATGTAAGCACAGCAAAATAATATGATTTTGGTAGAAATATCTCAGTTTTATAATACTCTAGTTGCATGAAATCAAAAACTAAAGTAACATTATGCACATGATATGTACTTTACAAAAATCTTCATAACTAAATTTCTAAACCACGTAGATGCACGATTCTTAAGTCATTCTGCAGCACTTCATAAACATATTTTTAACAAAATATTATCTTCACCTAATCATTATCTATGAAATATAACACAGTAAAGCGGAGCTCGTCAGGAGATGTCTGCACAGGTTGGAGGGAGCATTGGTGATATCTATGGAATTACTATTCGCCTTCCCACAGAGTTGTGGCAACTAACCAGTTTTCTGTTTCATTTATACAGAAATTGTATGAGGCAATGAGAGAGACATCAACAGTACCACAGTCAGTAATAAGTATTTCATGCAACCAGCTTTAGAGTCATGCACTCACATGTTTGTGAGAGATGATGCAATAAAATCACCATTGACTCTCCTATATGATGGTAAAGTAATAAAAAGGTTTAATAAAAATTTTACACTTTTCATTAAAGGACAGGAATTGTTGATTGGCATTAATTGTCTGAAACCAGCATTTTTAGTTTCAGACACTCCAGCATCAGTTCTCTTTACAGTAAATCCATGGGGCACCACATTTGAAATGCCTGTGCCAACCAGCCAAACACCACCAGCGTATACTACTCATTTTGGCAGAAAGGTCAAGTTTAACTCGAGGTATCTCTGACTCCTTGTTCCTCCAGCTTATGGAGAGAGTACTATGGTGGAACTCCTCATTGCAGTGAGTGGCAATATTCATCTTTGCTGTGCAGTATGCATATGTACTTGCCATAGCTTGAGGCTAAAAATTTAACTTTTTTTGTAAGATTTACTCATTACTTACTTCTCACCTTTTAATGCCTGTTTGTGCCTGATGTCTGGCATCGGCTCGTGTGTGTGTTACTGTTTAAATATTTAGTCTCTTGTGAGATATGCTTTCCTTTTTTCTTTTTAAATATTAAATAAAGTTTGTTTTAACTACTAGATGAAGGTTATGTATCTTAGGCCTTTCTAATGACCTTCTAATAGAATCTATATATATATATATAAATATCTTGAATTTTAAATTCAGCTATTGGTGCTAATAATGCTTCTGACATCAATTACAACTTCTTTCTGTGTTGATGGAATACTGAAAATACATAGGCCATTCAGAAAGTTAGTTGCACCCCTTCATAAAAATTTTCTGTCGAAGGCTATTCTGATGAAACTGTCTGGCAACACTTCAGACATTTATCTGCATTGTGTGACATATCGGCTTTCACAAGACAATTTTAGTTTGTCTGATAATCAGTCATAAACATGTCTCGACAGCTGCAAATGACGTCCAAACTGGAAATGCTTACAGTGATTTGTTTTTTGTGGGCGAAAAGGTGTAACTACTATAAAATTTATTGGCAGTTGCCTGAAGTTTTTGGTGAAAATGCAATATTACATCAAGCTATCGTGAAGTGGTACGACATGTTTGAGAACCTACATACAGATATTGCCGACGCTGAGTACGAGGGAAGACTATTAACTGCCCCAAATTCCAAAATTGCTGTTCCTTGAATTATTGTATTCTTGCAAACAGACATGCAACAATAGACAAAATCTCTAATGAACTGGATATTTCTCATGGAAGTGGGCATAAATTATCGCCAATCAGCTTCAATTTCATAAAGTTTGTGCTCGATGGATGTCTTATCTGCTGATGGAGAAACATAAAGGGAAGCATTTTGAAAGTGCATTGAAATTTCTGCAATTTTACCAAAAGGAAGGAAATGAGTTTTTGGAAAAAATTGTGACTAGAGATGAGTCTTGGATTCACCACTTCTGACCTGAAACAAAATGCAGCTCCCTCGAGTGGAAACATTCCACTTCCTGAAAAAAGTGTTGAATTGTTCCATCTGCAGGAAAGATGATGCTGACTCTGTTTTTCGACAGAGAAGGTTTTGTGCATACAGATTTCATGCTGAAGGGTGCAACAATTAGTACATCTTCTTAATTGTGAAACATTAAAACAATTGCCAGAATCACTATTGTCAGTCGGGTATCCCATCAGAAAATTCCAAAACTTGTAATTAAATAAGTCTCTTGCCTGACAGGTCTCTTTCGTTCTCACAGACTTTGTTCTGAATCATGACTTACGCTACAATCCCTTTTGGAGACATTCACTTTATTAACAAAATATGAACAGGAAAAACTTGGAACATTTCAGTATCACTGCCAAGAAATAATTGCAACTATCTGTTATAACGAAAAGCAATAAATTAGCTGCCCAGCACATAAAGGTTTGATCACAGTTGTGTTGCCTTTAGAACATTTTCTCCCTTCTACCTGATGCCAAACTCCTGAGATATAAATCATGGAGATAGAATGGCCCACCACCTGACAGCAACAACAGGACATCCTCCCACTTTTGATTTTGGTCATCAGGACTTGAAATCAAACATAAAAGAAAAAGAAAGAATTAATAAACATATTATAATAACTAAAGTAAAAAGTCAATGAATTCATAAGTTCAGTCTATTCAGAGTCTTAATGAGTCTGCCTTTTATAGTAACTCATGGTTGCTGAGTAGATCTCATAACACAGACAGCATAGGGATCAACACTTACAAAAAGCTTCAAATTCTTCAAAGGCATTTCTTCAAAGTTGTTCAAGGAGGTATCTTTGTTCCAAGTGAAGCACATTTTGTTTGGATGTTGTCACTTTCCTCAGTAGAAATTTCTAAAGGATACAGTCTTTGTACTGACGTATAAAAAAACCATTCTCCGTCTTTATTTTAACCACCCTATCTAAACCATCTTTACCATGATATACTTCCACTATCCTGGCCTGTTGATTCTTCTTTGATTGTCATGACCTACAAGAACAATACCTCCTTCACAGCAATTTTTTTGTTGTTCTTGGTCATTCATTTAGAATTTTTTAATTGCCCTAAGTACTCAACTCTGAATCTGCTATGTAAATCTTTCTTTATCTTCAGCAAGTATTAACACATGGGGAAAACCACAAAAACACCCATGCAGCCAGCCCTTTCAAACCTCCTACCAAACTACCAGTGTTCAGAGACTTTACACTCGGCCGCTGTTGGGCTCTGTGTACAGGTTCAGTCATGAGTGCACTCTCAAAAGTCATTCTGTGTGAATTTGTAATCTTTACAAGTATTTGCACTCCGTCATTACCCTGATGAACATACTACACTGGATCTTTCGGCTGTACCTGACAAAGCAGATGGGTTGCACATGAAATTATCTTTATTTTTATTTATGTTTAAAAGTGGTTCCATCATGTTAACCTAGAGTATTTTATCTCATTTTTAACTTTATGTTAACTGAATATGCCAGTTCATTTTTCAAAATGCTATAGTCTGTTCTGCAATTACACATAAATTTCAATAGGTTTTTACACCCTTTTTTCTTCATATATAACCATATCTTTTCAGAAACTTTCTCATGGAAAAGCATTTTGAAGCAAAAAAATTTTATACATTACCGTAATGAAATTATGTTCATTGTTTGTGTTGATTAATTTCAAATAGTCCGATTCTGGTCAAGTGGATAAGGTCACTGAACACCGGTAGTTAAACATAGGTGTAAATCCCAGCAAATAATGTGGTTACATGGGCGCTGTTTTGATTTTTCCTATGTGCAACACGAATACAAGCCCTTTTACCAAGAGCATCCTCCAAAGGCATCCATTGTGTTAAGCAGATAGTCTTCATATGCTTTAAATGAAATGAATTTCAAATGATTTCAGAGTTTCACTATTTTAGCACTTTCTTCTTTTGCTTGAAATTTTACAGTTGTTTTCTTCTGTGAATCAAGTAGCAGTTAAATGTGTAGAAGTGTTTAATTAGAAATTTTTATTCTTCTAGGAAGTTCACGGTAGCCCTACGGTAGTCCGTTCTCTTCAAGATATCATTAAACAGGTAAGTTAACAAGTTTTTTAATAAATGTTACTAAGAAACTTTTTTCTTAAAAAAATTAATTCAGAAGGAAATATCTCCCAGTTTCACTGTTGAGCAAATTTTAGAAATTTCCAGATTTTAGATCATTAGTTTAAATCTAGTAAGATGACACATAGAAATTATAAAGTTAAAAATATGATGTAGTTGTTTATGAAATAATGAAGCATTTATGACCAAGGGAATTGAAATTTACTAAAAAACTCATTCATACTACTAACTTTTTGAAATACTCATTTGAAATTTTTTCATTCCCAGCAACCTTTTTATTACTTTCTTCACTTTTGGTAGTGATATTTTCTGGATTTAAAGCTATACTGCAGATTTTGCCATTTGCTATTTGGTTGATGATTGGGGCATTGTCATCACAATGAAAAACTTCTGTTATATCATTTTCATGTATTCTTCCACATCTCTTCACAAATTCCAGTAATTGAAAAATTTGGCTTTTTTGCTTGTGACAACTGAAATTTTTAAAATTTGCAGCTATCATCATCATCATCACCACCACCATGAAATATTGTAGCTGGCCATAAGTTGTGACAAACATTTTTTAAGACACATCCTCCTGTGACCTTGCAGTAGTCCACACAGCATATTTTATATTAAAATGTATGTGTGTTAAAGTGTTCAAACTAGCTGTCTAGAACCCAGTCTAGCCATAATTTTCTCTAAGCCAAATTCATGACCTTGTAGTTCACTTGCTGCTAGATATTATTATTAAGAATTAAGCAGTGACAAATATTAATGATGTTTTCAGAAATCTTTCATGGTTGATTATGGGCAGAAATTACCTCAAAACACCTTTGAAAATCATATGTTGCCTGTTTAAATTTTTCCAACTCGAAATGCCACTGTATACATTAATATTACATATGAATAAAATATAAATGTAATAATATTGAACAAGTGAAAATTTAATTTCCTCCAGCTGTTTTTCTGTGCCAGGGAAGGATTTCGCAAATCTGCTGAGAAACCATTTCCAAAATCTTATTTTTCATTGATAACATGTGTAATACATTAAATGTTGTATGATAGAAAGGAATACGTTTCTGAATGTTTCATGAATGTGTGACATCGCTGAGAATAGAATTCAATAGAATAAGAGCAAATTTTCTGTTCACTTTTGAACCTAACTGTTCAAAATTGCTAAATAGGTTATTGTGTGTAATAGCAAAGAATGTTCTGTTTTTTGTTTTTACTGTAATATAATTCAGTTTTATAATTTAATTTCTTTTTTAATTCAGTTTTGTTTTCTATTCTTACCAAATAATTATACTGTTACTGATTTTGTATTTATTTAGCAATTTATTTAGAATTGTAATTAAAATTGTTTCATTTTTCCGTGCAACGCAGCACGTGATAGATTTGAAAAGAAAGTTATGCCAGAAAAGTAAAAATACAAGAGCATGTACATTTAATATTTAATAAATAAATATCTTGTAATTGCTGTTGCCATCCAGAAAAATCAAGAAAATAGATTTTACCAGAATGTTCTCACGAATAATTAAAAAGCTTATGAAAGCCTAATTAAAATACCTCAGCTCAGTTGCTGTTGTTTTAAGCGAACTGTGTGTTTACTTAGTGCTGTTATTGATTGTAGCGAATTCATTGTGAGATTGGATTAACTTTCTCTGTTTTGAATCGAGTTCTGTTTTAACATTTGAGATGTCCGAATATCTATGAGGATACTTTTTTATCATATGATATTGTCCGAATATCTCTGAGGAAATATTTCTGCATTTTGTTTTATTTCTTGTGAAAGGAATAAGTTTTATTAACTTTTTAACAACTTGTGCATTCAATATATAACGAACCCGTACGCACGTAACAATATTATTGAAAAATTAAGTCGTATTTTTTTTTTTTTTTTCATATTAACTGAAATTCAGAATCTATCTAAACTCGGAGATGTGAAAGCAGATCTCATAACAAATATGCAGATGTATAAATTATAAAGAAAAAAGAGAAAAAAAAAATATTAAGCATATGTTATTAGTTAAATTATACAGAAAGTGAAAATACTTAAGTGAGTAATATAATAATGCAACATATTGAGTAAAATATAGGTATATCAGTTAAAATAAATATGAAATAAATTTAATTAATAGTTTCTTATATTTTAGTGAAAAAACTTATTTCTTTGAGCCAGTTTCTTCCTCTTTTGAGTGCTTAAAGCTTATCTGATTTCTGAATAAATAAATTCCCACATATACATAAGGCTTATCTGGACAACAAATCATATATTCTTAATTCAAACAATGGTAAATTTAATCTTTTAACTTATGACTATCAATTATAAAACCGATGTTTTGCATATGGAACGAAATTACTGTTAAATTTTTCCTCACCAACACACAGCGCTTCACAGCACAGTTGGCTGAAGTCTGCAATAGTCGCTAAACATAAAACGTTAACATAAAAGGTCACTATGCTGTTTGGTATTCCATCACTAAAATTAC
>KK117010.1:475958-491643 GCA_000611955.2 Stegodyphus mimosarum
TTACACCTTGTGACCATGCTTTCAATTAGGTGGTCAACCACCACAGAATTAAGCAATCGCCATTCTTCTTGTAGAGCAGTTTCCAGCTCAATAAGAGTGGCTGGAGGTGGGAAACGTGAAGATACAGCATGGCCGAGAGCATCCCAAAGATTTTCAATGGGATTAAGGTCGGGTGAATATGCTGGCCTCGCCATATGCCCAATCCCTTCACTCTCCAGGTAGTCATCGACAATGTCAGCTCTATGGGAACATGCGTTATCTTCCATTAAAACTAGAGTAGAGCCAACTGCTGCAGCGTACAATCTCACAATGGGTTCTACGACTTCATCTCGATACCGGACACCCTTCAAAGAACCCTGTTTAAAGATGTGCAAATCAGTGCGATATCCTAATGAAATCTCTGCTGACACCATAATGCTTCTGCCTTGGAATGCGTAATGTTTGGTGATGTTTTGGGACTGATTGCATGTATGTTGTTCATGCCATATCTTTATATGCTTCTCATCTGGCTGTAGAGCAAATCTTGACTCATCAGTACAAATGACATTGCCCTAGTCAGACACATTCCAATTGAAATGTTCCTGGCACCACTGTAATCGTGCCCCTCTTGATTGGACGGATAGAGGAACACAAACTCGAGGTACCCGGGCATACAGTCCACTCATATGTAATCTTCGGCATACAGTAGCTGCAGATATTGCCTTACCAATGAACGCTTTAACTGTAGATGTCACACGTGTGGAGGTCGCTCTGCGATTCTGCTTGGCTACAATAGCAATATATCGATCTTCCACAGGGGTTGTAATCTTTGGGCGACTGGCTATGGGCCTTCGGACAACTGTCTGTGTGGTTTGGAATTGTTTCCATAGATGTGAAATTACAGAATGATGAATGTCGAAGAAAAGAGCAACATCTGTGATCGACTGTCCAGCTTCAATGCACCCCACAGCACGCCAGTGCTCAGAATCTTCCATTCATCTTCTGGAAGTCATAGAAAAACGTATGTCTTGAAAACAAATTGTACGAAAGTTTTAAACACCTTCTATCAGCATTTACCATCAACTTCTGTACCCCTTCATAAAGCTGGCTTCTTAAAAGACTGCCTTTTTTGCATATTTCTTGACATGAAAGCGCGATTGGCTGTTACCTAACATATTTGCATACTTCCATCAACCTCTGCAGCGAACTGCATTCTCTTCAACTCTGATTGGCTTCCGGAAATTAGCATTTTCCTCTCCGTGCTTAACTTTTGGAAGTTAGTGTACATTATAAACAGATATATTGTGGCTAATAATCCATATCTTTGAATAATATGTATAACTTTCTTTGGGCCTTCTTCAGGAGAGAAAAGTTAACATATTATAGATTTTTTAATAAATGGGCCATAAATTTCTGTTTCTAAATGGATGACTTTTAGCGATTACTTACTAACTTAGTGACATTCTGGGAAAACCTGTTTTTTTTTTTTTTTTTTTTTTTTACCTTGTTGCAGGTTTCCTTGAAGAAAAATATCCATCTCCTGCCTTTAACAATGGTATAAATAAGAAGGCTGAAACTAGCTATTAGTTCCACTAAATAATGATTTATTGTGAACTGTTGTGTTGCTGAAATTACTACTCAGTCGTTTTTAATATTGTTAACAGTGTTGTAATTTGGGATGTTCATAATATTTTTTAAAAAATTGAACATATCTTTCTTTTTTATAAGCTGTTATATTTAGATTGTTTTTCTATCATCTCAAGCCAAAATAAGTGTTTGAATTTTTCTTTTTAATAGCACATGGTTATATGAAGAGATTTTGACAGATTATAACAGTATTTATGTGAATAATATGTGTATGACACTTAAGAAAAGAAATATTTTTATGTGATTCATTTTCTATTTATTAAACTGTATAATGCATCTACAAAGTTTTATAAATAAATTGTTAAAAACCTGAGGTATGAAGAAAACATCTTGCTGATTTATCCTTCTTACTTTCCTTCTGATGCTTTAAATCTCTTCACAAGTTTATAGAGTTTCTGGGTAGCTTCATAGAAACCAGTTCTTTGAATTCTCTTTGGTTCCATTGTTAAAGTTTCCTGACTTTGTGAAATTTTCTTAAAATGGTGCCTTTAAGTTGAGATTTAGTTTTAGGAACAGAAAGTCTTCTGGTGCCAAGTGGCACTTTTTATTTGCCATAAACTGCAGGCCAGTAGTTGCATTATTAAAAAGAAATGTGCTTTCTCATTATTATCCATGGGATATATTGAAAAAATTCAATTCCTGAAACTTTATAGACACTCTGTGCATAATTATGATATTTAATCTCTTTTTTTTTTTCAAAATTCTTATCTGGTTAATCTTCCAGTCTTAACTAGAGCTCATGTCTGATATATAGAAAAGTAGATTTTTCTTTTTTACCATAAGTATATTTAATGTATTGCATTTCTGAAATAAAGGTTTATATATTCTCCAATCACAAGGCAAGCCTTTCTGATATTATATTTATAACACATAGCTGTATTTCTGATTGCTTCTGTTTTAGCTATTATTTAAAAATGTTTACTTGCAAAGAAGAATACTTGCATTTACAATTTACTACTACTAGTTTTAGCATTCATATTGTCTAATATGAATGGTTTGCTAGTTTTGAATATATGAATTTGGATGATAATTCAATGCTACTTTGGCATATTTATTATCGAGTCATCTAAAAAGTTCTATAGTTTTATTATGATAAATATGAATGAAGCAGTATAAAAATGTTAAGATTTCCTAGAGGATTTTGAAGTGACCTGAAGAGATAAAATCCGAGAGGGCAAAGTCCATTGAATGTAGGAGGTGACATAAAACGTATCAGCTATGCTCAGTTTGGTTTTTTGTGGACAACACCAGAAAGGTTGATCAGTTCTGGGCACTTTGTTTTATTTCTACTTTTCAAACTAATGTTTGGTAATATTTGGATATTTTTCAAAATTTATTGTTTAATTTGGTGGCAACAGTTCATAGTACATAATTCCTTTGTAGCCCCATTATATACATAGCATTTTGGGAGGAATGCAATGCTACTCTCAGTGTTAATAATGGGATTATTTTGGCTTACTGCATGAACTGGTAACATTATTGTATGATATCCATTTTTCATTTTCAGTTCTGAACAGTTTCAAAAAAGGAATATTTTTCCAGGAAAGAATTGCATGCCAAAACTCCAGCAAGCATATTCTGTTCTGTTGAAGTATGTCTTGATCATACATTACAGCAGCTTATATACCCATTCTTCTCCATAGGATCGTATTCTTCACTTTTTTTAATGTTCATTTTGTCCAGTAGTTCTTGAACTGTATGACTTGGATTTTCAGAAATATCTTCTTTTAATATGTCCTCATTTATGTAGGATGGTCATCCAGACATCATCTCCAAGGCTGAAATTGTGTTATTGAAACTTCTTAAATCGCCTTCAAACTGTATGATCATAAGCAATACTTTTTCCTTGCATAGCAGAGATTCGATGAGGTTCTTCATTCCTAGCACTGCATTGAAATGGAGATTAGGCAGTGGGAGCAGAAAAGGCTGTTTTTAAACATCCACTTTAATCAAGGTTACTGCGTATCAGCAGTAACAAAATAATTAGAAGAAAACATGCTTCAGTTTGCAAAAATGTAAATCTTTTGGGATGGCCCAGTGTTTCAAATGAATTTTTTATATTAATTAACTTGGAAGATTTGCTTTGAATGATCTGTATGGTCTGATTCTTGGTTAATGCTATTTTGCTGTCCCTTCCTTCCAGAAAAGGTGCATTTATGAATTATTCAAGGAAATATGCTGTTAGCTATGATTCCCTTTTGTAAGATAAATAGCAATTATATTTGAAGTTCCTTAGCATCATATTAAAAAAGACATTATATATTAATGTTAGTGAGAAAAGAACTGTAATGGAATAATGTGCTCTTAATGTTTGACACTTTCTCTTCTGCCCAAATGTACAATAGTACTTCATATATATTATAAGTCTTTTGTTGATAGAAGGAAATGCATAATTTCTTTTTCTTCAAATTGTAAGTAATGAATTATACATTGCATACAAATTTGTACAGTGTTTCTATATTTGTATATAAATACTGTTTTTATTAGCATTGCCAAGAATGATTGGTGAGCAGTTAACTGTCATAGGAATCTGGGTATCTGGAATTTTGTTTTAATGTTAGCATTCTTATAATTTTCAAATATTTTGTTCTCATAAGCAAGGCCTAATCAGAATGTTCACCATGAAAAGTGTAAACAAAAAGCTGTTATACATTACCCAAACATATTCATGTTTGTGTTTCAGAGTAATAATTTAATTTTTTTAGCAATTTCCAATTTTTGCTTTGAAGATTTATTGCCGCCTTCCTGTCTGATTCATATAACAGTTTATATTATTATGTGTCCAATAATATATTTTTTCCTTGTAGAATACAGTGCTTCCAAAATCTTCTGTGGCCCTTTCTGCCCAAGATACTATTAAAAAGGTAAATTAATTATTTTTTCTTAAATATAGTAAACAATCCTTTTTCTTTACAAAAATTAATTTAGGAAGCCCATCTTTTTAAGTCACTATTCATATGTACACCGAGTAAAAAACAAATGGAAAGGGAGGACAGTTCTGTATCTTCTGTTCTATTTGGCTGCTTCCTGAAGTTCAATTTGTGTTTTTAATGTCTCAAAAGCATTACTTAAGATATATATACAGTGGTGGCCAAAATTGTGGACAGTTTTGGAAATTTATATGTTTTTGAACTTTGTATGCTTATAGAAAATGTTACGTTTCGCAAAATGCAAACTTGTATATATCATTTTAAAGAAAATTTATTACTGAATTCAATACAAAACCCAAAATTCAATTATTTGCAATACAAAAAAAGTTATATGTACTTTAATATAAATAAAAAACACAGTTATGAAGTAGTTTGTAATGTCTGCTTTCCTGGCCAATCACTATTCTTGTTCTGAGAACCAATCAAATGCTAGTAACTGCCAGTAGAAGCTATCATCATGTTTACACTTGAAACAGTTCATTATTTTTCTTTGTTCTGTAGAAGGAGGACCTGTTTCTTATACACTGCAATTACAAGTAGGAATTTTTGCAAAAATTTTTAATATTTAGTCAAGAAGCAATGACATCAAATAAAAGAGCAGATTGGACACCTAGAAAGAGATGTAATATTATTGTGCTACAAGAAAGTGGTCTTTCCTATGCTGAAATTGCAAGATAGGTGGGTGGTTCAATGACTACATCTGGAGTCCGAAAGTTTTGTTTGCGATATCAGGAAACAAATTCAATAAAAAACAAAGAAGGAAAAGGCCGAAAAAGGTGCACCACATCTATTGATGACAGAAGAATAAAAAGACTATGTCTCCAAGATAGAAAAATGTCGTCAGCGGCCATCAGAAGCGATCTGAATGATGCTGGTGTTTCTGTCAGTTCAAGAACAATCAGGGGAAGATTAACAGATGTTGGACTGAGAGGTAGAATTCCACGAAAAAAGCCTTATCTTAATTTTCAGCAACGAAAAAAAGAGTGATGAAACTAAGATATCGTTATTCGGTAGTGAATGGGTAATGATGGGCGAAAATATGTAAGATGTACATCCTGACTGCATTCAAGCAACTGTGAAGAACCCAGTTAGTGTTATGATTTGGTCATGCATGTCAGCAGATGGTATTGGTCGCCTTCATGTCATCGATGGGACACTGAATGCCAGAAAATACATTGACACTATTCTAGAACTAAAACTTCTACCTTCCATCAGAGATCTCTTTCCCAACAATGCTTCGTTTATTTTTTAGCAGGATTCTGCTCCTTGCCACACGGCCAAAATATCGAAAGAGTGCTTTCGTACAAAGAGCATTAAATTGTTGTCATGGCCAGGAAACAGTCTTGACCTCAATCCTATCGAAAATTTGTGGCACCGTTTGAAAACTCTTGTCCGAATGAGGCACCCATCAAATAAAAGGGGACTAATTGAGGCTATAATTGTTTCCTGGCATCATGTAATAACGAAAGAAGAGCTTAAAACTCTTGTCAGCTCAATAAACGTCGATGTGAAGCTGTAATCAAAAATAAAGGGCACCCTACTAAGTACTGATAACTCACTGCAATCATCACTATCTAATGTATATCGATAACTATTATCGTTTAACTTTTTTTGTATTGCAAATAATTGAATTTTGTGTTTTGTATTGAATTCAGTAATAAATTCTCTTTAAAATGATATATACAAGTTTGCATTTTGTGAAATGTAACGTTTTCTATAAGCATACAAAGTTCAAAAACATAAAAATTTCCCAAAGTGTCCACAGTTTTGGCCACAACTGTATACCGGGTGGCCATAATTAAAATGACAGTGCTCACATTGTTCTGTAGCGCGATCTATTTGCGAGAATGACGCCACATTTTGTAGGAAGATTAAACAAGACGGGGGACGAAGAATTCCGCGAAAAAACAAATTAGTTCCAAAAGTCACCGCTAGGGGAATATTTGGCGCTGTGTAATAGAAAATACAGTGTTAGCAAATGCAAATTAATACTGAATAAAATTACCTTTTATTATGTACATATTCTGATTTAGTTCAAGTGCAATATGGCAACACTTTTAAAAAGCGTAAAATCTATATAAACACTGATAAAGTTTCGTGATCTGCAATATCACATACGTTGAGCAGAAGAAGAAGTTCTTTATTCAAATTTCACGTTACATCCATTGGTACAGTGCCAGCTGCTTCGGTTTTAAAAAGCAATATGTTACGTTTCGAATCAATCGGATTCAAAGTTTATGTGCAATGTCTCCTTCTTTAGTCGAGCATGCATTACTGGTCAAATTCTTTTACCTCAACCAGTGCAACGCGTCAGCCGCTCTTCGTGCTTTTAGAACGCACAAAAAAATGAGTAAAAGTAACGGTCCTGTGTCAGTTAATGGGCTAAAAGCAATGGTTGCGACGTTTGAGAAAACAGGTTCTCTGAAGATTCAGTCAGGCAGAGGACGAAAACCTGTACCACAGGATACAATCGAAGCAGTTGCCACGGCGATTGTCGACAGGACCAGACAATATTGCTGCCACCTCTAGCGCTCGTGGAGTAGCTCGGAATATGGATATGCCTTACAGTACGGTATGGAAAATCTTACGAAAGATTATCAACTTCTATCTGTACAAGATCAGCCGTGTACAGGAGTTACTGTACCCCGACCATGATAAGCGATTGACTTTTGCTCTCACCTTTCTTGCCAGAATGGAGGTGGATGCTGCTTGGCCATGGAAAATCCTATGGGAAGACGAGGCCCACTTCTACCTGAACGGAACTGTGAATACCCAGAACTGCCGAATTTGGGATGACAAATCACCACATGCAGTCACAGCAATTCCCTTACATTCACCAAAGGTAACTGTTGGGTGTGGGTTCACAGCGGAATTTATTGTAGGTCCATTCTTCTATGAGAACATTACCCCGACAGGACCGGAAACCTGTTCTGTTACCTGAGAGAAATATCGCCACATGTTGAACAGCTTTGTCATTCCGGCACTTCAGCAAAGACAATGCCTGGCGGAAATGATTTTCCTGCAAGATGGAGCCCCTCCACATGTTGGTGTACGGGTGCAACAGATGCTACGACAGAAATTCACAACAGAAAGAGTCATTAGCCGCTACTTTCCAACTGCATGGCCACCTTGGCCGCCTAATCTTACCCCATGCGACTTCTGGCTGTGGGGTTACCTTAAGTCCAAGGTCTATCAAGGATTGGTCCATGACCTGGCTACGTTGAAGGATAACATATCACGGACTATACGGGAGATTCCTGCAGACATGTTACTTTCTGCTGTTGTGCATACTGTGCACAGAATGCAATATGTGGTCCACAAGAACGGCAGCCACATTGAACCTCATTTGAATGCAAAATAAAAGGTAATTTCCGTATTGATTTGCATTTGTTAACACTCTATTTTCTATTACACAGTGCCAAATATTCCCCTAGCGGTGACTTTTGGAAGTAATTTGTTTTTTCGCGGAATCCTTCGTCCCCCGTCTTGTTTAATCTTCCTACAAAATGTGGCGTCATTCTTGCAAATAGATCGCGCTACAGAACACTGTGAGCACTGTCAGTTTAATTATGGCCACCCGGTATATTAGATTTGTATACAGCATTGTAGCATACCTGTTTTGACATAAAATCAGACTTTTCCTGAAATGTTATGCTAATATTTTTCTTTATTCCGATTCTACCATTCATATTATTCTTAAACACCAAATTCTATTCATTTTGGTGAAAATTTTTTAAAAAATTCAAGATATTTGCTTGGCACACTTTTTTTTACTTTGGCTCAAGGATAATAGATCCTTGGGGAGGGTATCATTTCTTCTTTGTTGCAAATATTTTAATCATAGTTATTATTTTCAGATATTTTTTTTTAATTTCATTTTAACCATTTGAATTGCATAGTTGTATTATTTTTTACAAATCATTGTTTTTAAAATTTTTGTCTATTCATTCAAGCAGTGTACTCAAAGCATATTTATTATTATAAATGTTTCAATAATATGATTTTATTTATTTGAGCTGCATTTCTTTTGAAAGGAAACTTTGTGACGTAGTATGTATCATGATGCTTTTGAAAACAGCATGTATTAAAAGAGGAAATACAGTAAAGCATAGTTAATGCATCTTTCAGTGGGCCATTTTAGAAAGGATATCTAAATGAGAGAGATCTATAATTGGCATTTTAATTTAGGAGGAGGAGTTTATATTGTTTACACAATCTTACATTGCTATACATGTCACTACATTTCATCATCTTACTTTAAGTTTGTTAAAATATTATCCATATTTCAGAATAAGTTTAACTGTTTTTAAATTGCAAGAATCAAATAGTATAACATAAAAAAATTATCCAAAAAATAATTTTTATCTTTTTAAAACCTTATCGATTTTCTTGAGTATCTGCAAATGTATCTACAATCATGTACATGTTTTTATTTGCTATATGTTGTAAACACTTTTCAAATATCTTGGTTTTTGTAATATTCTTATAATTAGAGATATTGTCTTCCATTTCTCAGTATTTGCTCAGCATAAAATAGTGAAGTGATTTTGACTATGATACAGAAAGTGGTTAGATATTTTGAAAACAGGAGATGATAAAAACGTCTGGTTTCATCAACAGTGAAAACGTTTTTAGCTGATATCCATATAACTCTATGATAAATTCTCATGTTTTTAACAAATTTACCCAAGACATCATTAGATTCTCTCTTTATGATATAATATAACATTCTATGACATAAATTAAATATATGCATCTTTTCAGTGGAAAAATAGTCATTTTTTGTATACACTTGCAATGTTATTTCATGTGTCTTTTCATAACATACATCCATTCACTTAATGCACTGCATGAGTGAAAAACTTAAGATTAGTATGATTTGAACATGAACATGCAATTTGTTTGAAGCAGATTTTCCACATACTATTGTTCTTCCTTCTAATTTTCTGTGTCAGAAATATTTGTTTTCTTTTTCACAATATTCTTTTTTTTTTTTTTTTTACAATTAATTTCCATAAATTCTATAGTCTTGTCAAATTCTTTTAAAATGTCAGTTGTATCTTTCAGGGAGATTGCTTTTCATTTTCTAGACATTTTAGTTACAAATTAAGTTGTTGTATTTTAGTTGCAAAGTAGAATTCAGTGGACAAATTGTTGATTTATAACCTGTATACAAAATAATTGGAGGCATCTCCGAAACATTTGTGGTCAATAGAATCCAGCATTTACTCTGTCACACTTAGTGATATAATTTTTAAATTGGGTGCAGATAATCTAAATCATATAATATCGACAATTTTTGAAATCAGTAATTTTTATATTAAACAGCATATTTTTTTAATTAACTGTAATAGTATAAGGAAAATGAAGCCTGGTGGCGAAGTGGCCAGCGCGTCGCGCAGCTGCACCACAGGTCCGGGGTTCGATCCTCGGGCTGGGCAAGGGTGACGGCCTTTCATCCCTTAAGTGGGTCAATAAAATGAATACCAAGTTCGCTTGGGGAGTAACAAGCTGACCATTTGTCCAGGGCATATGCTTTTGCACTCTGGGGCCCAAAAAGGTCAAGAAAGCAGAAATGGGCACTGCAGGCCGTGGCCCATTAGGGCTGTTATGCCACTGAGTTTAGTTTAGTTTTTAGTATAAGGAAAAACTAGCAGTTTGAAACATTCTTTATAAGAGGGTTAATATAAAATACTAAAAGATGAGATACGACTAAAACTGTCAAATTCGTAAGGCTAAATTTATTTTGCAAATATTTAATTTGAAACTGTGTGCTACAAAGCAGGTACATCGTGTAGAATTTTCACTTTTATACTAAGAAGCGAAGAATCAGTCCAAATATATTTTTAAATACTAGGATTGATTCTTTGCTAAATTCGAGTTAATAAATTTATCCAAATATGCTATAATAATTTAAAAGAAAAACCATAAATCACATATTATAATTTTACATAGTTAATTATTTTTATGATGTATATTCCTTTTGTAATTTGTATAGATCTGTAAATTGTAAGAATTTACCATTTACTATAGAAACATTTGTACATTATGCATTGTTGGTATTTTTATACATAAGTACTTTTTTATTATAACTGCTAAGAATGGTTGGTACCTATAACTTTCATAAGGGTTCTTCTTGAGATTGATTGTGTTACGATAGAAATCAATAAGAGAGAAAAAAAAATTCCATTTGAAATGTTATAATAATTTAAGATAAAAATTATAATCACATATTATAATTTTAAATAGTTGGGTATTTTTATGATATATATTCCTTTTGTAATTTAGGTAGATCTGTAAATTGTAAGTATTTAGCATTTACTATACAAACATTTGTGCACAATGCATTGTTGGTATTTTTATACATAAGTACTTTTTTTTTATTTTAGCTGCTAAGAACGGTTGGTACCTATACCTTTCATAAGGATCAGGGTGCTTAGAATTTTGCTTTGGTGTATTGTATATATGCTTTCAATTTTCAGTGTTTTGTTCATATATAATTAATCATGCCTTATCAAAAAACTATGATGCAAAAGTTCTAAATAAAAAAACTATCATAAATTGCAGCTGTATATGCAGTTGCAATTCAAAGCATTTCATTTTTCTAGTCAGTAGTTTGCAAATTTTCTTGTAAAAATTTATTATTTTCTTCCTCTCTGATACAAATGGCAATTCATGTTGACATCTTTTCAATTATTATTTTTTTTCCTCTTTTAGGAAGCAGTACTTCCGAAACCTATGATAGTTCGTTCTCCTTGGGATCTTATTGAAAAAGTAAGTTAGTTAATCTTCTATAAATTTTATTAACACTTATTTTGTTTCTTTGCAAAAATTAATTTAGAAGAAAATATCCTTTCTAGTTCACACATTTTATGTAAGTATATTTTTTAACACACCATTAGCTAGACCACCTCGAAAAGACTTCAAAATAGACTGCAGAATATTAAATTGAAAAATATCAGCAAAGTGTGTGAAACTGCAAAACATCAGCATGTTATTTTGAAGATCTTTTTATGTTTAGACTATTGCCTTCAAACTGATTAAGATAAATTTGGGCACCTTTCTAAAGTAGCGTTGCTAATGGAAAACTCCCATATATTTTACATGTTACAATGAGATATACTGTATTTACTGAAATAATTCATGCTTTCAAATACTTTTATGTTTCATGATTGTTAGGCATTTATCAAAAAAATGTATACTTGGGGAGCTTGTATATTGCTGCCAAATGCATATTCAATATCCAATATTGATCATTTGGCAGGACTCAGTACTTTATTACCTATACTAGCAGCATCACAAAAATTAAAGCTTTATGAGACACGTAAATTTATTTAAGCTTTATGAGACACGTAAATTTATTTAAGCTTTATAAGGCATGTAAATTTATTTAAGCTTTATAAGACATGTAAAATTTGAATTTCAACATACATTTGGAAAATTTGCAATCTCAGGATCATAAGCAAAGTGCCAAATTTTTTCTCAGATAGAGTTTGTAAAAAATTAGGATTAATGTCTGCCATTTGGATCAAATCATGGGAAGCAGAAATTAAATCTTTCTGTTCTGCATGCTAAGGACAAAATGAGAATATTTTTTTCTTTTTTTCATGAGTTTCTTTATTAATGTTAAGTGCATCAGCTATCATTTAAAAAAACAGTGATGATTTTTCAGCAACAGCTTTTAACGTTTTCAATGCTCAAACTGAGAAGGGCAAAAAAATTCCTATGTTAATAAATATTTTTCTATCTATCATGATATCGTCCATACTGATGAAAAACATTGCATTGTGGTAATGCATGTGTTTCTCACAACACTTAAAATTGTTTCTGTTGCTGTTTTCTTTGTTCTATAGCAAAACTTTATTACTACTTGCTGAGCTTTCAAGTGTTATGACAAGAAGTGTTGGCTTGATCAAAGCAAATGATTTATTATACAGAAAATTGTATCTGTAAGCAGACGATATTTTAAGAAAAATAAATTGCATCATCATAGTAATAAATTTTGTTTGGCAGGTTTACTGGAAATTTGAAGGAAAAAAAGATGGCTTTAAAACTTTGTAGATGCATTATGTTTAACTAACCAGACATTATTAATAAACCCAACATAGAAGAACTTTAAACAATGAACCCACATCCATTTTTTGTATAAATATGTGTATATATGCATTTTAGGGTAACAATTTTCAATGAAAATTTTATTGTTGTTTTCTTTGATTTAAGCTACAATTAATGTTGTTTACATGTGCATTTATAATTTTTGCAGACAGGAATGTTTTCAAAAGCTACTGTGCTTTGTTCTCCTCAAGGGGTTATTAAAAAGGTAATTTAATTAATTTTCTATAAATATGGGTCACAGCTCTTTTTTACCTTCACAAATATTAATTAGAAATAAAATATCTTTATATTCTGTACTTTTTATGTATGCTGTTATGATGAAAATGTATGAGAAAGATTCCCAGAAAAATTCCCTCTGACGGCAGTGCATTTATGCTGGTTTTTTTCTAATCCCCGAAACATGTTTTAGTCATTCTTGTAAAACCTGTTGAGTGGCAGTTGCATAGATTCTAGACTAACTAGGTTAGCTGCAAAACCCAGAGAAACAAAGCGATACCAGAAATTGTTACTATAAGTTAGTAATAAACAAATCTTTTTGGTAATGCTTTTAGTTTTTTTTTAATTAAAAAAAATTATTATGGGCATATTTTTACCTTAAAACAAATAACCCAGTCATAAATCAGGCAGCTTTGGTCTTGTTACCCTTAAAGAAGACAGATATTTTAGATTCCCTGAGAAAGGTGCTGGAGGAAAAAGAGATCATTGGAAAACATGTAGGATTGCTTATTTACATGCAAAAACAGGAGACCTTGGATTTTGCTTTCATATCTAATCATAAATATGTGAGATTTATTCTTTTGTCTATGTATATTGTATTAGTTTCGTAATGCTTTCTTATATGACATTTAATTTCATGATTTTTTTAAATGATTGATTTTATTAATGATTTGTTGGGGAGAGAGGAAGTACTTTACATCTTTTCAATAGAATAAGATCTTAGAAGATTGGCATCAGTAGTTTTAATCATTTAGTTGATGCTTGTGATTATGACAAGAAAGTTTGTCATATGAAATCATACAATGATTTTAAATATTGAAATTGCAAAGAATTACTCATTCTTTAAATATAAAGGAAATAGAAAATGATTGCACAATGATACTGTTAAAGAAAACATAATTATTTTATAAAATTCATTGAGGTATCTCATTTCTTTAGAAACAAGGAAGCCCAGCTAGATGCTATAAAGCAGTGATTCCCAAAGTTACCTAAAGTGTAACCGCCTTTTGAAAAAAAAAAAAAAATTTTTTTTAAACCCCTCTTTTCTCAAACTAATCCTTTGAAATAAAACTACAACCACAAAAGATGGCTTAACTAAATTGGTTAATAGTTTCTTAAACTTTACCTTTTAAATTAAACAATAATATTCATTGCAATATAACCTGTGTACTCCATTTATAATTATAATAATAATAAAAAAATAAACTGTACATTGCATGGCATGGTACTTTCTCTGTGCTATAATTTTTCACGTTTCCAAAAGAGCTAATAGATGGCACTCAGGAAGCTTCAATTTGGCTTAATTATAAAATGCGAGGATTGCAATACCAAATAAATGTTTTATGTTATAAGTTACAAATCATCGATAATTTTTTTAAAAGAACAGCAGAATCATTTTTATCTTGGAGTGACTGTAATAATAAGAAAAAATAGCTTGTACAATGATAAATATCTTGCTGATGATTTTACCATTACTTCCAACAAATAGCAATGGTTGTTTGTTCAGAAGTCTTTTCAAAATACTATGAAACCATCAAAGTTATTTTGACAATTAAATAGGAAACACTCAGACAAAAAAGACAAACCTGGAGAATTCTGTCAAAGAAAGCTCAGCTTCCTTTACAAGGAACAAGCCACTTTAACATTAGCAGCCACTACTAATGAAGAAGCATAATTAGCAGGTTCTTGAGTTGCATATTGCCTTGCTAAAACCAGTTTGTGGTTGGTGGGGAAAAAAGTCTGCAAAGTTAGAAACCATACCTCTGTCAAATAAAACCAACCAAAGAAGAGAATAAGTGATCAAACACAAACTGTCAAATAAATACCAACCAAAGAAAAGAATAAATGATCAAACACAAACTGTGGAACAATCTTGAATGTTAATAATACAGTTTGTGTAAACATTCAGTCTATCTAATTGGCAAGATATTGCCAAGGTGCGATGGTTTTTTGGCAGCATTTTGGTCCAATCCCTGTATCACCATAATAGGTATTGTAATTGATTTCATGTGCAACTGTAACCATACCTGGCCCTCATATGCCTTCCAGTAATTTTGAGAAGTACTAGATATTTCCCCGGGGCCGTATGAAAATATGCCGGAGAGAGCATTTGCTTTCTCCAGTTGTTAGTTCAGAGTACTGATATATCTCCCGATTAGCTTCACTCTTTAGATGCACTTTCCATTATAAAGTTCATAGTAATTTGAATTGTAAGTACTGATTATATCTTATGATACTATAATGAGTTGTAAGATTAATTTTGTAGAATGTCCCAGAATGTGAAGTGTTTAGTCCAAAGGGATTTAGTCCCGAAGGACTATTACTTTCGTTTGGGCGTTTTGCGTTGTTTCACAAGAAACGGCGTATCACTTTTCAATTTAGTGCTTATGTTTCTTTGTTGGTTATTTATTTATTTATTTATTTATTTTTTTGACGTAGCTTTCTCTTCAAAAATTGTCTGCGTGCGTTGCACGGGAAAATAAAAAGGAATTTTAATTACAGTTCTAAATAAATAGCCAAATAAATGTGAAATTCCTAACAATATTCTCTAAAACTTTAACGAATTTTTCATTCAAAGATTTCAAAGCCAGCAATACCAACATTGTACAGAAAAACATTTTTATCTCCAGCGTGTGAGAGCGTGTACCGAAATTTCTAAAGATATGCACAATTTAAAATTATTTTGCGATATTGCTGTTGAACTGAATTTTATGGTTTAAATGAGAAGAACATGGTATTTAACAAATAAAGGTAACACACAAAATGTTAAATAAACGCCCCTTTGGATGTAATTAAAA
>KK117011.1:0-11609 GCA_000611955.2 Stegodyphus mimosarum
TGTGTGTGTGCATGTGTGTGACATTTTAATGTGTAGAAAGAACCCGGTACTTTTAATTTCCGACAGTCATAATGTCTCAGGATGAAAGCATGTAGCCTAAGCTAACAAAACTGAATTTGAAGCATCACAATCTTAATTTTTACTCATATCAAATCATTTCTTTGGTAGACAAGTTACTTTTCATTCATAGTTGAATACTGTAACTTTTATGTACAGTGAAAGCAAAGGGGTACAATCAAGCTTAGCAGCACAGAGATTTTGCATGGCAGGAGAAGTTTAGAAGTGACATAATTGCTCGCGAAGCAGTATTTATACTAAACACAGCTACGGCGCGATTGGTTAACTTTAGCTTTTAGTTACCTTTTCCAAGCAGTGTTATGTAACGTGAAAAGATCTCGAATTTGGGAGAGCAGATGAACTTAGGGAGAGAACATAATAGTCAATGGTCGTTTTGTGGTCGCCAATCATTTCCTAGCGTAAACATCGTATTTTATTATATCTTACACATTCCCCCTTCAAAAGAAAGGCTGGGAGAGCATTTTGTGAGAAAAACGGAATTAGGAATTACCATATGCGGAAAGATAAGAGGAAGCATCAAGAACATAGCCTGCAAGTTTTACTATGCCCCGTCATTGTTCATGAACTTTCTCATATTTACACAGTCCAGTCACATTAATTAGACCATCTGTCAAAAGCCAGAATAACCACCTTTCGCAGAGCGGACTGCTGCGAGACGTGCAGGAAGAGAGTCACATAGGTCCCTGAAGGTGTTCTCTGGGATGTTGAGCCATGCCGACTCTAATGCCGTGGCCAGCTGCGCTAGATTACGCGGTTGAGGATCCATGGCGCGAACAACTCGATCGAGATGGTCCCACAGATGCTCGATTGGGTTTAAGTCAGGTGAGTCTGCTGGCCAGGGGAGGACGGTAAACTTATCCTGATGCTCTTCGAACCACGCACGTACACTGGCAGCCGTATGGCACCTCGCATTGTCCTGCTGGAAGATGCCATCATCCTGAGGAAAAACAATGCGCATGTAGGGGTGAACATGGTCCGCAAGGACAGATGCGTACTTGTATTGATCCATTGTGCCTTCCACAATGATCAGTGAACCTAGAGAATGCCAGGAAAACATTCCCCAGACCATAATGCTCCCGCCTCCAGCTTGGACCGTTCCGGCAATGGTTGCAGGGTGGTTCCTTTCAGAGGTTTCACGCCTTATACGCCAACGTCCATCTGTCCGATGGAGCATAAAACGCGATTCATCCGAAAACGCAACCTGTCGCCACTCAGTGGACGTCCAGCTGCTGTACTGGCGTGCAAATTCTAGCCTTCGCCGTCGATGAACAGCAGTCAGCATAGGTGCACGAACCAGGCGTCTGCTTCGGAGGCCCAGACGCAGCAATGTTCGCTGAATAGTACTTTGGGAGACACTTTTGGTAGCCCCTTGGTTCATTTTGGTGGTCAGTTGCTCAACGGTAGCCCGTCTATCTGCCCGAACGCATCTCCGCAACCGTCGTTCGCCTCTGTCATCTATGGCCCGTGGTGCACCACATTTGCCACGTCGCTGATTTTGGACAGTCCCATTTTGCCATGCACGGTACACTTTTACCACGGCGGCACGCGAACAGTTCACAAACTCAGCCGTTTCGGAAATGCTTCCACCCTTGGCCCGAAAGCCAATGATCATGCCCTTTTGGAAGTCGGATAAATCGCTTCGTTTCTGCCTTACGCCAACGATTGAAATGTTTTCCGAAGCCTTCACACACCCTTTATATACGCTCAACTGCACTGTGCTGCCACCTGCCTTCTGTGATTGGTTATTTAACTCTGACATGGAAAGTACGTGGTGGTCACACGCAGTCCAGTCACATTAATGTGACTGGACTGTGTAGTTTATGAAACATTTAGATATATAACTTACAAAACATTATAACTGCTAAAAACATTATAATTTCTAAATAAAAGTGAATCATAAATTAACAAAAATAACTTTTTATTAAAGTCCTCGAATTCTTGGAAAAAATGTCCAATAAAAAGATTTACGGTATAGTAAAGCGGCTACGCCCGACACTATGCAAACGACAGCAACGCCCCTAGTGGCGAAATTTGAAAGATAGGCATTGCAAATCTAAAACGAAAAGGCATAGAGGTAAATTCACAATCAGAAAGTTTTAGAACATGAGTTAATTAGTGTGAAACGACATTTGGTACACGCGCATAAGATAATCTGTCACCTGTATACTCAAAGATGTCCGCCCATTTTGAAAAGAATAGTCATAGATATTAAGAAATACCCGTCGTTTTGCTGCATAAAATACGTACTTACGTCAATACAGTTTGGTAACATCACTCATATACACACACACAAAGAAAAGAAAATCTGAAATATTTCAGATTTTAAATTACGGCCAAAGGGACTTTTTTTAACGTTTTGTGTGTTACCTTTATTTACAAAATATCACGTTCTTCGCACTTAAACCATAAAATTCAGTTCAACAGCAATATCGCAAAATATTTTTTAAATGAGTATATGTTTAGAATTTCTCATACACATGCCTCGCGCTTTAGATAAAAAGGTTTCTTTTACCCCGTAGTGTGTTGCCAATGCTCGCTTTGAAATCGTTTGAGTTTGTTCAACAAAAATTCGTTAAAGTTTTACAAAATATGAAATAGATAATAAAACAAATTCAAATTCCAAATTTGGGCTTCCAGATGCGCCTATTCGGGTGCAAACGTACGTTATTCAAAATTGGATGGCTCTAGGTAGCGTTGTTTTATCACGTTTGCAGAAGTGTACGTAGATGAATGCAGATTCTTCAATATTTAATTTCTTTAAATATAATACAGGGCTGCAATATTTCGTGGCAACAGTTTGAAAAGTGATTCAGACGCTTAATGTTTCCGACGCAAAATCGGGAAACGTAAACAATAGTCATTCAGGAACAAAGCCTCTTTGGACTTAAAAAAAAGCAATTGATAGAAATGTGAAGTTTTGAACAAAAAACTAAACTGTGAACAATTAGGTGGAATGTTGATGAAAGGAGATACCACTTTATCAGGTGTTCCAAACGATTGGGTGCAGGATATTTAAATCTGAATTATGTACACTGCGGAGGGGGGAGAAACAAAACAATGAAAGGTTTCAGATTTTAAATCACGTCCAAAAGGGCGTTTTTTCACCATTTGTGTTACCTGTATTTATTAAATATCATATTCCTTGTACATAACCATAAAATTCAGTTCAAGAGAAATATCGCAAAATAATTTTAAATTGAGCATACCTTTTAGAATTTCCAATACACCGTCTCACGCGCTGGAGATAAAAATGTTTTTTTCTATACAATATTGCCACTGCTGGCTTTGAAATCTTTCAGTTTATTAATCTAAAGTTCGTTAAAGTTTTACAAAATATGAAATCGATACTAAACCAAATTCCAAATTTCAAATTCGGGCTTCCAGATGCGTATATTAGGGTGGAAACGTACGTTATTCAAAACTGCATGGCTCTAGGTACCGTCGTTTTATCACAATGCGAGAAACATCCATACATTTATGCACATTCTTCATTATTTAATTTCTTTAAATACACTCATGGACAAAAAAAAATAGCGCACCACGAAGGAGTCATCAAAATGAAACGAAATTTTGCATAAGTGATGACTACTTTGATATAAGTAAATGATAGGGAAATCAAAGAAAATGGATAATTTATTTCGGAGAAAAAGGCAAAAGAACGGAGGAGTTAATACTCCGTTGGGCCCCCTCTAGCGCGAATGCACGATACGATACGATCGGGCATTGAGTCAATAAAGTTCTGCATGATGTCTTGAAACATTTCGTTCCATATTTGCTATAACCTTGCCTCTAGTTCGTTCAAACTCGTGGGATGCCCAACTCGTCGTCCCAAATGATCTCAGATATGCTCGATTGGAGACAAATCTGGGGATCGTGCAGGCCCAGGAAGGATAGTAACAGTGCGGAGACAGTCTTGTGACACCCTTGCCGTATGAGGCGGAGCATTGTCCTGTTGATAAAAGACTCCTGGGAGCCGTTGCATGAGTGGCAACACATGTGGTTGCAGGATTTCATGAACATATCGCTGGGCTGTCAGGGTGCCACGGAACAATACTAGGGGTGACCGTGTATTGTAAGCAATGGCAACCCATACCATCACACCAGCTGTGGGAGCGATATGTCTCTGTACAGCAAAGGCAGGATTGAGGCGTTCACCACGGGCTCTCCACATACGAACACGATTGTCATCACTGCCGAGATTGAATCTGGATTCTTCTTTAAAGACGACCTGGTTCCATTCCGCTGCAGTCCAGTTTCCTCGTGCTCGACACCACTCCAAACGAAGGCGTCGATGGCTGGGCATCAAGGGCAGCACACGTAATCGGTGCCGCGATACCAAATGTCCTTCAGCCAGGCGCCTTCGTATGGTTCGTGAACACACAGGCGCCCCTAGTGAAGGTACAACCTGTGCCTGGATGGCGGCCGATGAAGCAGTTGGCTGTGCGCGTGCATTTCTTACGATGTGACGGTCTTCTCAACGACTGGTCTGTCGAGGGCGTCCTGAGCCTTGTCTTCGTGTACATGACATCTCTCGGGTCTACTGGTCCCAACACCTCTTCACAACACAATCAGAGCGGCCTAATTGATGAGCTACTCGCCTAGCTGTCCACCCAGCTTCCATCATCCCGACAATTCTCCCCCTCTCAAACTGCGACAACTGCTCATATTGTCTTCGAACACGGCGTAATGGCATGTCTACCTCAGCTCTTCCTTTGTAAAAGATTCAGCGCACTCAAACAAGTTTTGGTTACCTGTTTTATACTCCACAGAGTACGACGTTCAACGCCTTCTACCGGCTATACGTAATGCGCAATCACGCTGCATTTCTAATCATTTGCATATCTCCCCGACATGTACCTTCATTACAAGTTTCGTTACGATCCCGCAATTATTTCTTGGTGGGCTAATTTTTTTGGCCATGAGTGTATAATACAGGGCTGCAATATTTTGTGGCAACAGTTTGAAAAGTGATTCAGACTTTTAATGTTTCCGACGCAAAATCGCAAAACGAAAACAATAGTCCTTCACGGACAAAGCCCCTTTGGACTTAAAAAAAAGCGATTGATAGAAATGGGGAGGTTTGAACAAAAACTAAACTGTGAAAAACAAAAAGATTTAAAACAATTGCCAAAACTTTCTGAGTATTAGCAATAAAATGTTAGTAGCGCCATTTTAGGTGGAATGTTGATGAAAGGAGGTACCATTTTATCAGGTGTTCCAAACAACTGAGTGCAGGATAATTAAATCTGAATTATGTACACTGCCGAAAAAAAACTGAAAGGTTTCAGATTTTTAATTACGTCCAAAAGGGCGTTTTTTTTTTATTCGTGTGTTATCTTTATTTATTAAATATTATGTTCTTCGTACATAAACCATAAACTTCAGTTTAAGAGAAATATCGCAAAATAATTTTAAATTGAGAATTACTTTTAGAATGCTTTACTTTTAGAATACTTTATTTTTAATTTTAGAATTTCCAATGCACAGTCTCACGCGCTGGGGATAAAAATGCTTTTTTCTGTACAACGTTACCATTGCGCGCTTTTAAATCGTTTGAGTGTGTTCATCAAAATTCCGTTAAAATTTTACAAAACATGAAATTGGTAATAAAATCAATTCCAAATTCGGGCTTCCAGATGCGCATATTCGGGTGGAAACGTACGTTATTCAAAACTGGATGGCTCTAGGTACCGTTGTTTTATCACAATTGGAGAAATATACATACATTTACGCAGATTCTTCATTATTGAATTTCTTTAAATATAATACAGGGCTGCAAGATTTTGTGGCAACGGTTTCAAAAGTAATTCAAACTTTTAATATTTCCGACGCAAAATCGCAAAATGAAAACAATACTCCTTCAGGAACAAAGCCCCTTTGGACTCAAAAGACGCAAAAGCAAGCTGTCACACAGTGATAGCAAGTTAATGTTGTCTTCTGCCATGGGGATATGCTGTTTGTATGAAGCTAGAATGAACACCTTTTAAAATAAAATTTTAAATGCACTCGAAATTAAAGTTGACAGACGTTACAGTACTGTACCACGTGACAACGTCATGTTGCGTACTGCTACATTTCCCAAATGTGAACATGCAGAGTAGAAGTGCCTATCAATTTCGGACATCCTTCAGTATACAGGCGACAATTTATCTTTACCGTGTGAACTCAATCTGGTTTCACACTAATTAATTGATGCTGTAAAACTTCCCGTTTGGGAATTTTGCTGTATCGCTCTTTGTTTTCGATTTACAATGCCTATCTTCCAAATCTCGCCGCTAGAGGCGCTGCTGTCGTTTTCATAATGTCGGGCGTAGTCGCTTTACTATACCATTACCTTGTAAGGTTTTAGTTAAACTAACAAAGTTTTATGTTAATTTCTCTTTCCTGTGAACTCTTATTTCAAGAAATACATAATTCCCGTTAGAATGAGCGCGCGTTTCAGCTTTATGCTAATTTGAAGTGGAGCCAAGTTTTGTAGTTAAAGGTTAGCAAGGAACTTCTCAGTGTGAGAGAGCTTTTAGTCTCAGATCGCTTCGGCTCTGTTCGACGTCCACCTGACTAGCTAGTATTTAGATTCTAAGCCTTAGCGCTGTTAATCTAATACTTATTGAAGTAATCTAAGTGCGTTAGTATGAGCCAAATCTTGCTACGCACCATTGATAGTTTAGAATAGAGGCCAACCTCGCGTTTATAGCTCTAAGAGCAACGACTACTTAATTTTTGTACTCAACTTTATTTTAAATTATTTGATTGTTCAGCTTAGAACCAAGTGCGGTCAGTGTTTTCTGTTATCCCTTCCGAGTTGGGAAGTGGCTGTAAATAGTGGTTTAATAAAAGAGTAATTTTAAACCCTCCTTACGTGCAGTTATTCTACCACTTAACCACAGTTATTCTACCACTTAACCACAGTTATTCTACCACAGAACATAGTTGCATTCAGCTCCCTGTTCGAGATCAGGATTTTAACACCTGTACGACAATGTTCGCCAAAAGTATGCACAGAACACTCAGTCCTGATAACCTCACCTGCATAGCTGTAACTCTATCCGATCTCAAACTTTTCAGGTTAAAGCGGCTTTAATATATGCACTGTATACATTTCATTAGTTTTGAATTCGTCTTCTAAGTGCCATTTTACTCGCATTTCTACGCAAGCAAATACTTGAAAATGACGCTAATGTAGAATTAATTCACTTATTTGTTTTTTCAGATGCACCAAATTGCTTTTTTTGCCAAAAAATATGCTTTCCTATTGAGATTATATATGAGAAATCATCATGAATAATGAATCCTTTCGTTTTCAGAAATTCCGAATTTCTATCCTTTGTTGGATGATGCGTTCTTACTGAAATTCCTTCGAGTTCAAAAATATGATGTTCAGAGGACTTTGAAGACATTTTTGAAGTATTATACGTTCAACAGAGACTATTCAGGGCTGTACACACATTTCGTGCCATCAGAACTCAAAGCAGTTTTAAACATGAATATGTTATTTCTTCTACCAAAAAAGCATCCGAATGGAGCTGCAATTTTCTGGGCGAGATGTGGTAAGTGTTGGTATAATGTTTTTGTATACTGAATACGAAAAGTTGGTGTATGTTACCGACAATGAATTTTCTTCCTGGAATCCAAAACATAAGTAAAAAAGTCAAAAATAATGAAATAAATAATAATTAAACTAATAAAATAAATTTTAAAAAATCTTAAAGGTGTCAGAAATCTTAAATGTGTCAGATTTTGAATTATGTCCAAAGGAATTAAAGGTTTTTTTTTTTTAAATTTTCTGTGTTACCTTTATTTATAAAATATCATGTTCTTCGCAGTTGAACCATAAAATTCGGTTCAAGAGCAATATCGAAAAATAATTTTAAAATGAGCATATCTTTAGAATTTCCGATACACAGTCTCACGCCCTGTAGATAAAAATGTTTTTCTGTACAACGTTGCCATGGCTAGCTTTGAAATCCTTCAATTTGTTAAACAAAAATTCGTTAAAGGTTTACAAAATAGTAAACCGATAATAAAACGAATTCCAAATTTCAAATTTGGGCTTGCATATGCCCATATTCGCAGTAGCATTACGTCATTCAAAGTTGGATGGCTCTAGGTACCTTGGTTTCATCACAATGAGAGAAACAGACATACATTTATCCAGATTCTTCCTTATTTATTTTCTTCAAATATAATACAGGACGATAATTTTTCGTGGCAACAATTTGAAAAGTGAAACGGATATTCAGCGTGATTTGACATAAAATCGCACAGCGGAAACGATAGTCCTTCAAGGACAAAGCCCGTTTTGTCTAATTAAAAAAAAGAAAAAGCCTAAATTTTCAGAATAATGTTCAAAACAAATATTCTTAAAAATTTTGTCTCCAAGTTTCATCCTTGAGAATAAGCGATTTTTCATAGTTTTCGACAAGATCTTTAAAGACTGTTCCAAATGTTCCTCCTAAACATGGTAAACTGTTATGCAATCGGCAAATCTTGAATTTTTCAAGAGTTACTCGAAAGTAAATACAGTAGTACATCGACATGCATCCAGCCACCTTAAGGTTAGGTTTGGTTTATTGAGATTACGACAAAGCACACTAGGGCTATCTGCGTAAGGGAAAGGATGCCTTCCTGGCGAACTTTCTAAGGGAAACTGTCTCGTATACATGTTACCCATCTGGAAAGCCACGAAAACGCCCATGCAGCCAATAATAATTAACTAATAAAATAATTAGCCTTTTCTCGGGATTTGAACCTCGGACCGAACTACCAGTGTTCAGCAACTTTACAGCTCTGCCGCTGGTTGGCCCCAGCTTCAGGTACACTCTGCACAAAAAAAAAGATAGAACAGCTCTATATTTTTCGTTCTACTAGGCCGCTTGACGAACCTTAACTTGAATTTTCCGTGTTTAGAAAGCGCGACTTAGGATATATGTATATATTGCATCTTTCTAACATAGGTATTTTAAATACAAAATTGGACTTTCCCTGAACTAGCGAATATTTGTTTTGCATATTTCAACTATGCGACTGTATTAAATTCTGTGAACTTTGATGGGAAACTCACAAAGAAGTTCAAAATTTTATATTAGCTCACTTTCTTTTTTAGTCTGCGTCAAGAATAATTCACTTGGCGAAATTCTAAAGTCATAGCAACCCAAATTCCCTTCCATTTTTACATTGTGCACGAGCAGAAAAAAGGGCGCATCGTTCATTCTTCAAAATAACTTTCAAACAATTTTAACAAAGTGCGTAAACCACATTTGACGTTATTATCGCTTATAATAAATATGCCACATTTCAAAACGCGCCAATATAAACTCACTTATATCTTGAGAAATTTTGAAAAAAAAACTCTTTTTTTTTAGCTGAAATGCCTAGCTGTACTTTAAGACGATGTTAAAACTTTTATGCGTTTGAATAGGAGAATGTTTTTGAAAAACTTTTTAAAATGAATTAAATATACAAATTTTGAAAACAAATCAGAAAATAGCTGGGAATATTGTTTCGATTGAAACTTTCGAATTGTGAAAGGAAGAATCAACTAAGTTTAATAAAAAAAAACCTTTAGTAGAGTTTCTGGATGATTTCTTTATACTCCTATAAAATTATGCACATTTTTGCTGCATTTCATTTAAACGTATTTCTTCGAATTTTATTATAGATATATTTCTCATACAATCAATTCAGTTTTCACTTTGCGCAAGGCAAAAACACGTAAAACTTAAAACGTCATCACTAAAAATTGTAAAATGCACGAAACGTGAAGCATTAATACAGTTAAAACAATTAAAAAAACAATTGTCCAATTAAAAATAGAGTTTCTTCACAAAAAGAAGCGATTCGGCCAACGCGTAAGAAGGCAGATTCTTCGGTGCCCAAAACTGAAAGTTTCTTTTGGTCTCATTCGGAAAAAAGGCATTGAAGCTACAAAAACTGACTTAATTCACTAGTAAGGTTTATCCTAAGTTTATTAACAGTTATTTTAAGTTTTGTATCTTCCATATCTTATTCTAATTTCAGCTTACAATTTCCTGCCAGAATGTAAATTCAGAAACGCAGTTAATGCAAATGAGAAAGAGTACTATTTAAGTCGTGACTTCACCGACTTCGAGAGAAAGAGTCTGATTCTCTGACTAGCGCACGTCTGCCTTTTGGCTACGTCTCTCTTAGCTGTTACTACGCTGGGCTATACCTTAGACATTTGCTTGGCTTCGACGATTTAATGAATACTTAGGGGCACACTAGTTAGATCCTGATAGTTTCGGCTATACCTTTTAAATAGCTTAGTTAAGCTAGTTTTAGTTTAAATTATTATTATTTTAAGTTCAATCCCGAGTGGCGGCTTTGTGTAAAGTTTTAAGTAGGAACTGATTGTAAATATACTGAAAAATAAAAGGGTATAAACCCTCTTTACGTCTTACGTTTTTTGTTCACACACTTAAGCGATTATTCGTTTGTTAGTGTTCGTGGCGTGCTAAGTTAGAACTTGGAAAACAACTGCCAGTGTGTGGGGTTTTAGTATTTAAATCAAGAGATTTAAATAGTAAAACCCTAACACTATTCTCCTAAGAGTTTCCAAATGTAAACAAATGGCGGACGCGTTAGAATTAACAAGCCTTAAACAACATTTAAATTGTTGATAATCCTACAATTATTACATGCAAATTAACTAAGGGCATAAAACCCTAAACCGGAACATAAAACCCACATAATTCAATCACTTTTCAAGCAAAACATGCATAATGTACCAACATATAAGAATACGAAACCGAGCTCACGCAGCCGGATGACAGAATGGGAAAGTATATCTTTATTTATATATTCAATAGAAAATAGAAATCTATAATTAACTAACTTCAATAGACTACTTCTACTAATACTAAGCTTCAATAGAAAACTACTTTTTACGGCAACCCTTTTGCTTCCATCTCTTAATACGCATTCCAGTCATTTGGTTTTAAAATTTCGAAGGCAAGTTGGTTAATTTTTGCTTACTAGTTTTTTCTTACTACAGTTTTTTAACTTTAATTTTATGGATTATTTCTTTTAATCATCTTATATTTTTTTTAAATTTGTTCTTGAATCTACTTTTGATTTTACTTTTGTTTTTGAAATGAAAAGAGAGTGTAGGGGATATGTTTTCTAAAGTAAGCATCTCGTTCAGATTAATTGTGTTCTTAGTGAAAATTTTTAATTTTAAAGATTATTTGCTTTTTAACAGGATTCTTTTGGTTTAGTGACTAATATCTTTATTTTAATTGAGTATCAATTAGTGATTTGAATCTAGCAAATAATTTGTTGCTTACTTGGAAGTAAGATGAAACACGCTTTCTTATTTTAGTTGGCAGATTGGTTTATCCTCTTGATAAGTCGATTAATCTGCTATCAATAACAGTAACTGGTTTTTCAATACTTAAAAAGTTTACTTTTGATTTTGGCATTTTTGCGTTTTAGTTTTTCCTTAACTGTGTTTAAAGCAAGGAGGACTGAAAATTCTATAATTTTTTTTAAATTCTGAAAAATATTTTTTCAAT
>KK117011.1:13204-77571 GCA_000611955.2 Stegodyphus mimosarum
CCTGCTTTCCCTTGCCATTTTCTGGTAACCCTAAGCCTGCTTTGCGGGGAAGTTATCTTACCGCGCCTGGACATTTCAAACAATATAATACAGTTTGCCGACAACAATTTAAAAAGTAATGCACCGTTTATAGTGACTGAAAGGAAAATGTCGTTTCGAGGATATTATCCCATTTGGGTCTAACATTCCTTTTGGGCTGAAAATATCCTGGTAAAAACGGATGTTGCCATTTTACTTCCATTATGCCCTTTTGGATAAAATAATCTCAGTAGGAAAATAAAACTGCATTTAGTTTACACAGTTTGTCATGAAACTCGAACAAGTTTGAAAGCTAATTTGTAGTATGAATACAGCACTTTTCAGGTCAAGGGCCTCCGTTAGTTGCAAATAAAAATAGTAACAGAGTTATTTTTTTAAGACATTGACACTGAGTTTCACCAGATAACGTTATCTGAGGAACTTTTCTTTCCATTTATCTTGTTCAATAACGTGTTGACAAAAACAACTTTGATTTTTGTTCTCTCTAGGTTTTACTGAGACATAATGCTTTAGAGTTTCCTTTTTTTGTGATGTTTAAGATGAAAGTAGTAAAGGCGAAATTGTTAGAGATCTGCGGCATGCTTACGGATTTGTAATAGATTGAATGCACACAGAACTGATGATTGAGTGATAAAATTTATTTTACCAAAAGGAACACTTAACAATTCTGGAACTTTGCAGAAAAATATTCGTATTCACAGTAAGTATTGACAGCATCAGTAATTACGCTTAAAACTACTAAGACTATTAAACACAACGCAATGCGAAGAGCATGTAAACGGTGAAGCTAACACGACTGAAAGATCTCCAGTAAATTTCATTCCTCATAATTACTGAATGGCATATACAGTTAAAGTTACATCTAACGGTTGGATACGATTACAGTTGCATATATAGAGTAATTACAATTATTCAGGTACAATACCCGTTACAGATATAACAGGACCGGACCCAAATGTCAATAAATTTGGCAACAAAAGTTAGTAGCCAAATCCGCCACCAGCTTGGCTATATCACGCCAGTTTAGCGAGATAGCCATTTACTCACTGCTTCGCCGAATTTAAACACCTTTTAAATTGTTGATAATTCTACAGCTATTGCATGCAGATTAACTAAAGGCATAAAACCCTTACCCGGAAGATAAGAACAACACAATTCAATCATTTTTAAAGCAAACAATGGGCAATTTAGCAACATATAAGACTAAAAAACTGAGCTCACGGAGCCGAATGATGGAGAGGGTATAACGTATGTATGTATATATACTTATATAATTCTGGTGCTGCTGGTTGCCACCAAAAAGGAAGGTACACAACTACATGCTATAGCAGTCCTATATACAAAATTTCAACGTTCTGAGGCTACTCGTTTTTGAGTTATGCGAGATACATACCAAACATGCATACGTACGTATAGATGCCACGAAAAAATCTCTTTTGAATCCATTTTAAATCAGTTTTATAATTCGTTTGGGGAAAAGAATCCTTTCTGCTGTCCTTACGTACAAATGTCACGCAAAGACATCGTTAAATTGCATTCGATAGCGGTCAAAATGGACATTTTCGTTGAAATATGGTACCCGGATTTTTCATGATTACGATACTTCCTTTACTTCGTACAAAAAAGTAATAAAATGTATTTTCATACATGATGATCTATTTGAAAAGCGAGTAAATGCATAAAATCTTACTTAATGCTGCAACTCTTTAAAAAATAGAAGGAACATCCAATTGTAAAGGGGTTGTTAGTAGACGGGTACCTGTTGTTCATTTACCACCAGCTGCCATTTTCCTGCACCTACCTTTCTGATGTCTGCTAACACTACCGACTTTCAAAAGTCAGGTAAATGCTTGAAAACTTGATTTTTTTTAATAATTTTTACCTTTTCATGAGAGAGAAAAGTTGTTCAAACTAATACCTTAGGTCACTCTGAAATTTTTTGAGATACACTCAGGTAATAAGTAGCAGAAAAAAAAATCTTAAGGGTTAGATTTGAAAATATCATCTACTTTAGCCTAGCAGAGTATTTAACAATTTTTTATTGGCTAACTGCAAGTAGTTTAAGTAGAATGAATTTCGGCCAAAAAAATGGAGTTGACACGAGTACATTATCGCGCTATGAATTTGTATGTTTTTAAAGTGTCATTAAATCAAGAAGAAAGCTTTCAACATCTAAAATTGTGATTTCGCAATGAACGTCCATCTCGCGTTAATGTATTCAGATGGTTTACAAGAATTTCACGGTGTCGTAACTCTCTTCAGGATGAAGAAACCACACAGTTAGGCCCCTGTCAGCAGTAATCCCGGTAATGGGTCTGCCATACGGAAAATGTTAATCGATGATAATGGCTGCACATACCAAATTATATAAAAGTAACTTTATAAGGTATTTCTCTCGCCTTCTTTGCATGCCTTCGTGGTGTAGTGGTCAGCCCGCTCTGCCCGTATTCCAGAGGTCCGCGGTTCCAGTCCCAGCGACGGCATTGCTCATTTTTCACATCTCCTGCTTTCCAAAAACTCCTAGTGTCCCTATAGTGGCGCCCGAACTAAAAAGGTGGTGGATGACGATTCTCCAACACCAGGATTTGGCTATTGGAGCCCTTAACCCACAGTCGTCCTTTAAAAAGGGGAGTATATAAGGTATTTCTGCCGCTTTCTTCGCATGCCTTCGTGGTGCAGTGGTCAACATGCTCGGCGCGTATTCGAGAGTTCCGTTCGAGTCCCGATGACGGCATTGCTGATTTTTCCTCTGCCCTGCTTCTAAAAATCCTAATTTCTGTACCATTTAACATTGCGTCCGCGCCCATACATACAACTATTTATGAAGTTTTAATTGTATATGAAAAAACTACTGTCCCGTTGGGTTCCTTATAATTGAACTGAATACCAAACGATGAGCGTGAAGAATTACTAAAGAAAACCTTAAAATGCTTAGAGATGGCGGGCACTCCATTACTTTGTAGAGACATTAGGTTATTTCGAAAAAGGAATCATGAAAAAGGAGCGCAAGGCCTTCGCCTGAAATCGAACCACGGACCTCTCGGTTACGCGTCGAACGTGCTGACCACTACACCATGAAGGCATGCGAAGAAGGCCCGAGAAATACCTTATAACTTCTGAAATCGTATCTAGTGATCAACAGAACATCATTTTGGGACGTTCCGACACGTCAAGAAAGTAAAGCATGGGTATTTGAAAATAGTCCCACTCCCACAATAATGAAAAGACAACGGACCATGATAAAAGTAACGTATGCGGTTTTCTTCAGAAGTACAGGACTGATCAAAGCCATCAAGCTGGAAGCGCAGAAGAAAGTTATTTCTATCTGATTGACCATTTGCTCTCTTCCAGAAATTCTTCAAGAAGTGAATGTTAGAGGAGGCACGCTCCATCACGGCATTACATCTTCTCATTCAGCAAGATTGACAGTTGTGTTTCTTGGACAAAAACACGTCAAAGTAATACAGCATCCACTTTATTCACCCGAATTAGCTATGTGTGACTTTTCTTTATTTTTATTTCCGTGTGCGAAGTAAAGGAAGTATTGTAATCACGAAAAATTCCGGGTATCATATTTCAACGAAAATATACATTTTGACCTCTATCGAATGCAATGTAACGATGTTTTTGCGTGACATATGTACGTAAGAACAGAATAAAGGACTCTTTTCCCTCCACAAAATTATAAAACTGACCTAAAATGGATTCTGAAGAGATTTTTTCGTGGCGTCTGTGCGTGCATACCTATGTATGTATCTCGCATAACTCAAAAACGAGTAGCCTCAGAACGTTGGAATTTTGTACATAGGACTGCTATAGCATGTAAATGTGCACCTCCTATTTTGGTTGCAAACAGCGCACGAAATATGTGTACATATATACCCACTCTGTTCCTCGGCTCCGTGAGCTCAGTTTCTTTATTCTTATATGTTTGTAAAATGTGCATTTTTTGCTTTAAAAATGATTGAATTATTTTGATCTGATTTTCCGGTTAAGGTTTGTATGCCTTCAGTTAACATGCATGTTATACTTGTAGAATTATCAACAATTTAAAATTTGTTTAAGTGCGACTAAGCCTACATTTTTGTGATAGCAGCCATATTTGTTTACATTTGAAATTTAGCAGAATAGAAGATTTGTTGCCAATCTAGAGAAACTAAGCTTCGTAACAATAATGTAACGCCTTCTTTTATTATTGAGAATTAAATTATACTTAATCCATTCTGGAATTATCATTTAAGTTATTATATTATCCCCTATATTGACTCAGCATAGCGTATAGGACAAATTAAGTCAGTTTCTACGCCTTCAGTATCTTTTTGACGAGTAAGCCCAAAAGTAAACTTTCAGTTTTGTGCACCGAAAAGCTGCCTTCTTGCCACCTGGCAGAGTTGCTTGTTTTTGCGTAGAAACTGTAATTTAAATTGTAAAAAAAAATTTTTTTAATGTTTTTTACTATATTTGGGGTTTTATGTTCTTCTATACCATTCAACTTTTAAATAGTTTTTTTTTTTTTTTTTTTTTTTTTTTTTTTTTTTTTTTTTTTTTTTTTTTTTTTTTACGCGAAGGGAGAACTGAATTAATTGAATGAGAAATATATCCCTAACGAAATTCGAGGAAAGAAGTGTTTTCATATTGGCAGCAAATACTATCGCCAGTCTGTCTCGGACAGAAGAGCAGCCCATACGCATTAGGTAAGCGGCGCTGAATCGTCTGTGAAAAACTGTTTCTTTTTTATTTGTTTAATTTCTTTTATACATCGTTTTAGATTTATTGCAGTACTTGAATGGAACATGTGACAACGATTAGATAATTCTTCAGATGATATAATTTTCGTGCATTCTGAGTTATGAAATGAATGAGTTGTAACGCTGTTAGGTGGACCTAGCGCCAGAATGTCGCTATGGTAAATATAGTGAATTTAAAAAAGGGCATTTTTTATACTCTGATTTATGCTCTATCTGCGAAGTAGATTTAATACAATTTAATAAGTTTAAATGAAATGCAGGAAAAAATGTATATAATTTAATATTCAAGGAAGTCATGTAGTGTACACATCGTATTTTGTAATCTAAAAAAGAAGTCACGTGGACGTCGTTTTTCTTCCGTAGATGAGATTGATGTTGTTATAAATGCACTTTTTACATCGATTCCAAGAAACGAAGAGCTTGAGTCATTTTATCTTTAGGATCTTCGCCTACAGAAGTGCATTCATGCTGGAGGAGATTAGTTTGGACAGTCCTAAAATTCCGTAAGTATAACTTTAAAGAGCTATGGGTATCTTAAAATTTTCAGAGTGGCCGTACGTACTACCGTAAACAGAAATCACTTTCGAAGCAACGTAACGTTTCACGTGCCAAAAACACTGGGTTTATGAGCGTTATTGCTGTTTCCGTGCATTTCTGTCTTCTAATTTCTGATATTTTGCAGCCCATTTGGATATGGAAATTGGTACCATCGACGACATTGGAGCTTTCTCCGTTGTATGCTCAGAAATAGCTCTAAAACAGGAATCAACACAGATTAGCGGAGCTTATATTATTCTGGATTTCAAAGACTGCACGTTGAACACGCATATCACATGTTGTCTTTAAGATTTGTGACAAAGTTTGTCAAGTATTTGCAGGTAAGTCTAAATAAAATTTCAATTAATTTTAAAATCTTTAATTTTTGATAAATATAATAATTTATTTTACACTCTGGCGCAGGTTCTCTAATACTAGTTTGCTTATTGCAAATTTGGATATAATATTTATTTTACTTAATTTACGCTCATGAGCATCTTTCATTCATTATAATTTTTTCTCAAGGAAAGAGCTGAGCTTGTTCGCATTAAGCTTATAAGGTATTTCTCCTGCCTTCTTCGCATGCCTTCGTGGTGTAGTGGTCCGCAAGTTCGACGCGTAACTAACAGCTCCGTGGTTCCCGTGCCGGTGAAGGGATTGCTCATTTTTCGTCTCTCCTGTTTCCAAATAACCTAATGTCTCTACACTGTCGCCCGAACTGAAACAATGGTGGATGATGATTTTCCACCACCAGGATTTGGCCATTGGGACCTCAAATCCCCAGTCGCCCTTTAAAAGGGGAGTATATAAGGTATTTCTCCCGCATTCTTGGCATGCCTTCGTGGTGTAGTGGTCAGCAAGCTCGGCGCGTGTTCGAGAGGTCCGTGGTTCGAGCTCCGGTGAAACCGTTGCTTATTTTTTAATACTTCTGCTTCAAAAATACCTAATGTATCTACAACAGACGCCCGAACTAAAAGGGGGGGTGATGATTCACCACCAGCATGATTTAGCGATTGCGGCGCCTAATCCCCAGTCGCCCTTTAAAAGGGGGAGTATATAATGTATTTTTCCCGCCTTCTTTGCATGCTTTCGTGGTGTAATGGTCAGCATGCTCGGCGCGTATTCGAGAGGTCCGTAGTTCCAGTCCCGACGAAGGCACTGCTCAATTTTCAATACTCCTGCTTCAAAAATACCTAATATCTCTACAAGTTGAGGGTATATTTGCGTTGATTACTCTGAATCAATTAAGGGCTCGTAAGAGTAATTTACCTCGGGCTGTTATTTTGTCTGAGCCGTTTTTCAGGATATTTCCAACAATAACTTTTGCACTTTTGAAGGAATTTACGAATGTAGGAACATTCTCAAAACTCTGGCTGACTCGGTTGTCTCACGGAGGATTCCTGCTCATTGTGGCATCGACGGAAATGAAAAACGCCGATTTCCTGGCAAAGACTGAGCGGTTATTCTACAAACCATCAATAGGACTTTTCATTCTGCAAAGCTCCTAATTGAATTAGAATTAAAAGGAGGTTTGCCATCTACATATCAAATGAAGATAAGGGAAAGGAATGGGAATGTCGCACTACTTCAAAACCAGTTATTAGTCCAAAAGGGCAAGAACACACAGGTACAGAAGAACTATTAATTTCGTTTTTGCATTTTGCGTTGACTCACGATAAGCATTGTTTCACTTCTCAAATTTTTGCCACCAAATTTTATCGCCATGTATTATATATAAAGAAATTAAATAATGAAGAATCTGCACAAATGTCTATACGTTTCTAGCATTGTAATAAAACCACGGTACCTAGAGCCACCAAAATTTGAATAACGTAATCTTCCAGAGAATGTGGGCATGTGGAAGCCCTAATTTCAATTTGAAATTTGTTTGATTATCGATTTCATATTTTGTAACTGACCAACGAATTTTCTATTAACAAACTAAGCGATTTCAAAGCGAGCAACGGGAAGACTGTACGGAAAACATTATATCTCCAGCGCGCGAGATTGTGTATTGGAAATTCTAAAGATATGCTCATTTTAAAATTATTTTGCCATATTGCTGTTGAACTGAATTTTACGGTTTAAGTGAGAAGAGCAAGATATTTTATAAGGTATTTCTCCCGCCTGCTTCCCATACATTCGTGGTGTAGTGGTCAGCACGCTCGACGCGTAAGCGAGAGGTCCGTGGTTGGACTCCCTTGCGAAGGCATTGTTCATTTCCCCTCTTTCCTGCTTCTAAATAAACCTAATGATTGTACAACTGGCTCCCGAACTAAAAAAGGTGGCGGATGATGATTCTCCACCACCGGAATTTGGCGATTGGGCCTCCAAACCCCAGTCGCTCTTTAAAAGGGGGAATATATAAGGTATTTCTCCCTTGTTCTTCGCTTGCCTTCGTGGTGTACTGGTCAGAACGCTCGATACGTAACCGAGAGGTCCGTTGGTTGGACTCCCGGCGAAAGCATTGCTCATTTTTCAATACTCCTGCTTCCAAATGAATACCTAATGTCTGTACAATTTAATAAATAAAGGTAACATACAAAATGTTAAAAATACGCCCCTTCGGACGTCATTTAAAATCTGAAACCTTTCAGATTTTGTTTCCAGATTTTGATCGTCCTGCAGCAGTAGCATTATTTCGTCTTTTGACTGGGCACGATTGTCTAACAGCGCATCTTTTTAAATTTCGACTTAAGGATCCTTTAGTCTGTACTCTTTGTAACTCTGGGTAATCCATGGGTAAGGAGCATACTAACGAATGCATTGCACATCTTTTAATTCTATCTTTCTTAAGTATTTGAACTAACATCAAGGATGATGGCTTAGGGGCCAAATGTCTAGCATTTACATAAATAAATAAATATTTCAAACTGCGAAACGAGAAATTAATTGAACGATTTGCTATTGCTCAGAATCAAATGGCAATCCTCCTCCTGAGAAATATTTTGAAGTTGAAATAAGTACTTTTAACTCTCTATTCATTAAATTTAAAGCTGATATAAGCCCTATGACTGCATTTCTTCCCGTAAGCCCCCTCAAAATATCAGCCAATATTCATATAATTTTCCCCTTCCTCTACTGTACGTAATTTTCTCATCTAAAGGCTATTTTTTTCATAAATCGTATTCCCCTAATTATTTTTATTTTCATTAGTCTTTTGAATTTTTATTTTTATTTTTGTAGTAACATTTCATTCTTTCTGTTTCTTACATTTATTATTTGAAACACATTTTTGGGCAGTTTATCTGTTAAGCTAGCCGACTATTGCAGGTTTCTCACACTCAAGAAACTTTCCAAACATGTCATTTGACCTTGCTTCTATTATTTACGTTCCAGCTCATTGTAGCCTTATCTACTGCTGATGTGTTCGATTTTCTGAAATTCTAGTGCTTTCCTCTTCCCTTTTCTTCTTTGTTCCTCGGATATTACCCTTGGGAATTACGGTCAAGGCTCATTCATGTGAGGTGCTTCTGGGACTTTACGTCCGTCAGCTAGCGGCTCAATATCCGAAGGATATTATAATGTTAACATTACCACGCATTCTGGGGTGAATGTAGGTTTCTTTTAAACAAATAATCTTTCGATAGTTCTTCATCCATGTCTTCTTTTGACTTCCGTGTATGAAGAGGTAGTGTAATCGCGAAAAATTTCGGGCATCATATTTCAAAGAAAATATTCATTTTGACCGCTATCGAATGCAATTTAATGATTTTTTTGCGTGATATCTGACCGTAACAACAGAATAAAATACTCTTTTTCCCAAAAAAAGCTATAAACCTGATTTGAAATGGATTCTGAAGAGATTTTTTCCTGGTGTCTGTGCCTACGTACGTATATATGTATGTATCTCGCATAACTCAAAACCGAGTAGCTTCAGAACATTAAAATTTGGTGTATAAGACTGCTATAACATGTAGTTTTAGCAGTCTGTTAATCACCTCCTACTTTGGTTGCAATCGGCGGCACCAAAAGCATATAAATACATTGTTTGAATTTACTGATGTGAAGATCACCGTTCCAAATGTTAAATAGAAGTGTGTTTGTGATAATAAACTAAGAGAACTAAAATGTGATGAAAAACTTTTATCCTTGAAAGGTTAACTAACACTGCATTCTGTACTCAATATCCCATAAAAGTTTATGAATGCAAGATGGGATATGTGGGATATTGTTCGGAGAACAGCCTTGAGGCCAAAAAGGGAGAAACAGCTTATTGTGGTATGCAGGCAATGGTTGTCATTCGATGACGTACTTCCTCTAGGTAGACAGCCGTAATACTTTTCCCTTGCTAAGGGATTATCTGTAGTATTTATTATTAGTATAGTATTTATTATTAGTATAGTATTTATTATTAGTATAGTATAGTAATTAAAGGGAGAAACGGCTTATTGTGGTATGGCAGGCAATGATTGTCGTTCGATGACGTACTTCCTCTAGGTAGACAGCCGTAATACTTTTCCCTTGCTAAGGGATTATCTGTAGTATTTATTATTAGTTCGATGACGTACTTCCTCTAGGTAGACAGCCGTAATACTTTTCCCTTGCTAAGGGATTATCTGTAGTATTTATTATTAGTATTTTTTATTGTAGTATAGTAATTAGTATTTATTACTGTAGTATTTATTATTGTAATATTTATTCTGTAGTATTTACTTCCGTTGACATGATGAAATGTCGCCCATACACTTAAAGAAGCCAAGTTGGCGCAACCAAGGCAGTTCTCCGAACAATATCCGATATGTGACCTAGCATATGAATATTAATTAAATAACTTACCCAGAACTAGAAAAGCTAGATGCAGAGCAATGACAACCTATATTCATATCATATATGACCTGTGATATCAATTTTATTTCCTTCTAAGGTTTATCCTAAATTTATGAACAGTTATTTTAAGTTACGATTCTTTCCTATTTACTCTAATTTCAGCTTACAATTTCCTACCACAATGTAATTCCAGAAACGCAGTTAATGCAGATGAGTAAGAGTACTATTTAAGTCGATGCTTCACCGACTTCTACAGAAAGAGTCTGATTTTCCTGACTAGCACGCGTTTGCCATTTGGCTACATTCTCTCTTAGCTAGTACTCTCGACCACACCTTAGGCCCTTGCTTGGGTTCGCCGATTTAATTAATACTTAGGGACCAACTAGTTAGATTTCTGATAGCTTCGGCTATACCCTTCAATAGTTAAGCTAGTTTAGTTTAAATTATTATTATTTTAAGTTCAAGCCCGAGTGGATGCTTTGTGTATACTTCAAGTAGCAGTTAATTGTATTTATAGACACAAAATAGACACAAATTAATCTGTGAACATCCGTTTAGAACAACGGTCCTAAGAACGCAAATCCACGAGACATTTTTTATGAGTACCATTTCTGCCGGAGACTATAATCATTTTCTTTAAAAATAGGAAAAGCGTTAACGCAATCATTCATCCGATGAACCCCGTGGTCGAAGCAATAGAAGCTTAGCGAAGCTATTATTCATGCTTACCTCTGTCACAAAGAGAAAAAATTATTTCGGCTATCTTCAATAATCGGGATTTTGAAAGAATCTTGCAGTTTTCCAGGTCGTTCATGTTGTTCGCACATAGACATGTACGTCGTCGTACATATACATGTTGATAACTTCACGAAAATCCGCATGGCAGCAGGAAAAAAACAAGACATCACGGCATTAGCATGGCGGCAGGAGAAGGAACAAGGCGATAACGCGCGTCCTTTACCCTCGAACTCCAAGCGCAGAAGAAAGACGAAGAACCAGTTGCGAAAATCCCTTCAAAGGTTGCCTTGATACGATGACGATTATGATAGATGTAGAAATGTAAAATGCAAGCTTTCTGCACACATACACACACACACACACACATATATATATATATATATATATATATATATACACTCTGTTACTCGGCTGAGTAGCTCAGTTTTTTTATTCTTATATATTTATAAACTGAACATTTTTTGCTTTAAAAATGATTGAATTATGCTGTTCTTATCTTCCGGTTAAGACTTTTATGCCTTTAGTAAATCTGCACTTAAGATTTGTAGAATTTTCGACAATTTAAAAGTGGATTAACTGCGGCTAAGCCTAAATATTTTTCCCATGACAGACATATTTGTTCACATTTGAACTTAGCAAAATAGTGGATTTGTTGCCAATCTAGAGAAACTAACTTCGCAACAACAAAGACAACGCCTTCCTTTGTTACTGCGAATGAAATCATGCTTAATCCATTCTGGAATTTATTCGAGGAAATAAGTGTTTAAGATTTACTTCGAAATTTTTTATATGGATATTTTGAGTTTTTATGTATTTTTGTTTTGTCGCGAAGTGAGAGCTGATTTAATTGAATAAGAAATACTGAATCGTCTGTGAAAAACTGTTTTTTTTTGTTTGTTTGTTTAATTTCTTTTACGCGTAGTTTTAGATTTATTATAGTATTTGAGTAGAACATTAATAGAACATTTCGCAACGATTATATAATTCTTCAGATCATATACATAATTTTTGTGCATTCTGAGTTATAAAATAAATGAGATATAATGCTGTTAAAGGAACCTAGCGTCAGAATGTCGCTATGGTAAAAAAATATAGTGTTTTTAAAAAGTGCATTTATTCTGTTGAGGTTTATGCGCTATCTTCAAAGTACTAGATTTAATTCAATCGAATATGTTTAAATGAAATGCAGGAAAAAATGCGTATAAATTAATATTCCGTACTGGGAAATCATCTGGTGCACACATCAGATTTTTTTTATTCTTACTGTAATCGCCTTTTTTGACAATTAAATTGCTGGCACAGTTTCTCTTTATCGATTTTTGGATGATAAAAGTGGTTTTTTAAAAGAAAAAATACACCGGGAAATATGGTAATCATCCATTTTGGTAGAAAATAATGTTTAAAGAAGCATCTGTGGTGAAAACGATGTAAAATAACTGCCTTAACATAACTTTCGGAATTCACAAAACTATAATTTTTAAATCAATTATTTATGACTTTATCCTCTCCGTTGGATGACAGCGTATTTTGCATTTCGGGCCAACCTTTCCAATAAGCGAAGTAAATTCCTGTCTTAAGCCTAGTTGGTATCGACGCGCATTGATGTGGCGTTCGTAATAGCCGTCAATAATCACTTTTTCTCTTATAAGTAATTGCAGGTAAAAAATCTTCAGTGCGAAACTTTTCCTCGTAATTTTAACAGTTCTATTCAGTTATTAGCAGAGCTTAAATTTTGCCGAAGTCCAACGGAGCCCGGCTCCTGTACTCCTCAGTTTTCGTCACATATCGTAATTTTAGATGGAGCGCACCGGAGCCCTAAGCAAGAGCTCTTCTTTTACATCAGTGAGTCGCAATTTCAGAGGGAAAGGCTTTGGATCTCTAATATTTGATTTCAATTATAAGATTTAAAAATCTATTCTAACGTCTGAAAGTATGATTGCCTTAGAATCAAAACTCTTTCTCCTGAGAAGGCTGAGACTTTTAAAGAATGAAAAGCTCATACCAATATACTAAAGGCTTATTTTGCTGTGAGTGTAAGGAATTATAAGAATAGAAACGTTTTTCGTTTCCAAAAGTAATAGAAGCGATCACCCTAGTCGCGCACACCCAGCGTGATGTCTTGTGGAAACGAGCATCTACAGACGTTTTGGAACGATATAACCAAGTACGGGAAGCGAAAATTATCATTTTACAGATCATTCATCTATTTTGGGCAAATGTTTTTCTCTGTCGCATTCTGCTTGACAGCTAGAATTATGAAGGATGAGGATGATGGTCAGAAAGTGTGCACTCTTCTTAATTTGTTTTCGTATTCACACATCTCCGATAAAATCTCATACTATGAATGAGAGTATGTCTAGCATTCTCTCTATTCTCATGAGTGACTCTTCAACCATTTCATCATTTTTGATCGGCGGGCTGAAAAATGTACAGTCCTTTGTTTCTACAGTTCCTTGAAATAGTAGTTTAAGGGTATATCTAGAGAGAGTATAAATTTAGCCGGATCCCGACTAAATTCAAACTATTTCCCAGATTTTTACTGAAATTGTAATTCCAGACAGAACCCCAAATAAAATGAGGTCCGGCATTTTAATTTAAATTATTACTTTTAATTATTTATAATTATTATCCTTCATATAATAATTTGTACGGATTTATATTTATTTTAAATAACCAGTTAAATTTAATTTTAAGTTACTTTCCTATAAGCCTTCATTCCCCTAATTATCAGTTCCAGAATATTTAAATTTTAGTAGCGCGTGTAAGAAATGCAAATTCTACCAGTAGAAGAATAAGTTAAATATCGATTCTCGAAACGCTCTCTAGTCTGTCTATACTGTGTCTCATAGTTAAATAACTCATTAATCATTTGTCACTCACTTAATAACAAGTGAAATAAAAGTACGATTTATTACTATGCTGTTGCTACAGATGTGAGGAATTTTAATTAAGTGTGAACTCATTTAATATTCACTTGTAATACTTTGATGCGAATGTGGTTTTAATGATTTGTTATAAAATGAAGTGTTATGGAACTGTTTAATATTCATCAATAACACGTACAAATTAACTTCAGGTGCCTATTTATACTCGTGGGGCGGAAGCTTGTTAATGAGCGTTATCCTGTGTTCTCAAAAGAAAAATTTAAATATAACACTGATTTTCGTTGTTGGACTTCTAAATTAATATTTGTTCGGCGTGTTATTTTACCGTAATTACCTGGGTAAGTTTTTAATTTTAGGAATGGTTCATTTTAAATTAGGGAAAATCTTCATTAATAATTTTACTTTGTATTTTTGCCATTTTTCTTTGAGGAGGGCCAGCGTTTTCGGGTGAACTGTTAAGATTAAAAAATATAAAGAAATCCAGTAGAGAAAGACAGAGTCCGGGATATTGCCGTACCTGATTATACGAAAACTTCTGCTTAGCAGTACTGCTGGTTTTGACGTGGCTTAAGCGCTAGTATCTTGCGGCCACTATACTCCTCTACTCGCTATAGGCTAAAAGATTATATGAGCCCTGTAGTGTAATTCTACTATCTAGAATATCTCTTATTTTAAGTTTGATCATACAGTTTCAGTTACCGCCCAAGTTGAGGCGTAGTATGTTAGCGTCATGTTGACGCATGGTAAATAAGTTAGAGTTTAATAAAGGGCAGTTTAACCCTTCGTCAGTGCAATCCCTACCTCTCAAGGTTCTACACAGCAGAAGGAAGGTAGAACGTTACAAATTTATTAACTTTTATTTAGTCCAAAGGGGCAATTTGCTTAGAATAACTATTAATTTCGTTTTAGCATTTTGCGTCGATTCACGATAAGCGTTGTTTCACTTTTCAAACTGTTGCCACCAAATCTTGCGTCCTTGTATTATATTTAAAGAAATTAAATATTGAAGAATCTGCATAAATGTATATATGTTTCTCGCATTGTGATAAAACAACGGTACCTGGAGCTATCCAATTTTAAATATTGAACGTTTTTAGCCAAATATGGGCATCTGGAAGCCCAAATTTGAAATTTGGAATTTGTTTTATTACAAATTTGATATTTTGTAAAACTTTCAGAAATTTTTGATTAACGAACTCCAGGATTTCAAAGCTAGCAGTGGTAGCGTTGTACCAAAAAAACATTTTTATCTCCATCTCGCGAGACTATGTATCGGAAATTCTAAAGACATGTTCATTTTAAATTATTTTGCGGTATTGCAGTTGAACTGAATTTTATGGTTTAAGTGCGAAGAACATATTTAATATATAAAGGTAAGACACAAAATGTTAAAAAAAAACCCTCTTTGGATGTAATTTTAAATCTGAAACCTTTCAGATTTTTTAGTTTTAATTTAATTATTAATTATTTTATTGATTATTTATTTATTTATTTATTTTTATTCTTCTTTCTTAACGGCATTCCATAGGGCTCCGGCACTTCTGATTTTAAAAATTAAGCGCTGGTTATAAGGGGCGTTTTTATATCAAAATTTGAAACTTTCCCGTATTACGTCTACATGTTGAGGTAACAAAAATTGTTTAATGGAGCTGAGATCAAAATTTAATACTTGTTCATGCCTAGATGCCCTGTCATTGGGCCAGCCACTGAGTGTATGTTTCACTCAGTTAAAACTTGTCCATTTCGACTCAGTTTCCACTCCCAGCGAAATGACAGTCTACATAGATGTTTTCTTGGCTTCGTGAGCTCATATCTGAGGATAAATGAGTTACTTTGTAAATCCTCAGGGGAACCTCACCTGAAAGATTTGAGCGCAGTTCCCAAGAGAGACATCTGAGGAACGAAGTTGAAGGGGAGCGAATAAAAGATGCGTATTTCGAAACAGCGAACACACCAGCATTAGATAAGGCTGCAGACAGCTGGAACGTAAATATTAGAAGCAATATGAAGCCACATGTTTGTAAAGTTTCTTAAATATGAGTTTGTCCAGATAACTTAATGAAGACTCTGCACAAAGAAAGTTTCAAATAACAATTGCAAAAGAAAGTATGGATGAAATACTAATATAAAACTGCAAAAACGAATTGAGAAATTTGAATAAAAATGTTTAAAGGCATACAATTTTCCAGGAAACTAGGCTTCGCAGAGAAAATTTTCAGAACCTAGCGCTAAAAAGCTGGCGGGGGGGGCGAATGCGCAACGGTGAAAAATATGGGAGGAAATACGGTATTAAACGTACTACCTTTATTGCCTACGTTTTGAGTAAAGGAAGTGTAGACTATGTAAATGAATGCGGAATGTAGGTAAATAAATGTGTAATATAGATAAATGAATGTGTAATTTATGAAATTCATGAGAAAATATGTAAATATTGATTTCAATATTCTGCCCTTCATCAGAAGACATTAATATCTTAAATAATAATATAATAGCTGTTATACATCAACTATTAGGCACATGTCAGTAACGTAGCTGATTACAGATTATTCAAATACTCAAAAAGCTCTAACGAAGCTTAGTTTGTAGCAGCGGATCATCCATGAAAAGATTTTAAATCTGTCAACAGATTCCAAACTTAAGGCATGAATTTATTCTGATTCAGAAGTATCAGTAAATCGTTTCTGCACTGCATTTATTTGTCTATTTTCCGTCTTTTTTTACTACATTTATCGTACGAAAATCAGGAGGAGAAAATTATACGAAAATTTAAATTCCGAAGGACACAGTTACAGTCAGAATTAAAACAACTGAAAAGTATTTATGACTAATATACCGGTAGTTTTCACAATATTGCTTACTTAAAAGAAACCTACATTCCAATAAGATGCATGTAGTAAGATGCCTCTATTTCTACTCCACTGTATCTTAAAGCTCAGCCGCGCTTGTTGTTGCCAACTGCTAATCCTTACTCCTCAAATTATTTAAAGCTGCTGGAAGTGGTGCCTGTGTCATCGGCTACAGCTTGCAAGACGTTGACATCATCGCTGTTGTTATCGTTTTCAACAGCTTTCATATCACATATCACTATCGGATCACATGCTGATACCTTCAGAACCATCATGAGCTATTTCTTGTAAACCATTAGTTTTATTTATTAGACCTATCATGAGCAAAATAAAACATGAACATTACTTTTCTCTGTTAGAACTGTCGTGAACATTAGTTTTCTTGTAAACCATTACTTTTCTTTGTTGGGATTTATATTTATTTTAAATAAGCAGTTAAATTTAATTTTAAGTTACTTTCCTTTAAGCCTTCATTACCCTAATTGTCATTGCCAGAATATTTAAATTTGGTAGCGCGCGTAAGAAATGCAAATTCTACCAGTGCGAGAAAAAGTTTAAATATCGACGTTCCAGTAGAGAGAGAGTCTGGAAAATCTCTGTGCGTGGTTATACGCAAGCTTCCGCTTAGCAGTTATTGCCGGCTAGACGTGGCTAAATAGCTATTATCTTGCTGCCACTAGACTCATCTACGCGCTGTAGGATACAGGATTGTATGAGCCCTGTAATTGAATTCTAGTACTTGTGAATATCTCCAATTTTGAGTTTGATTCTACTGTTTCAGTTACCGCCCAAGTAGAGGGGTGGTATGTTAACGTCAAGTTGACACATTGTAAATAATTTAAAGAGTTTAGTAAAGAGTACTTTTAACCCTTCTTCGATGCAATCACTATTTTTCTGGATTCTACACAACAGATAGACATTAGAATCTTACATCTTTATTAGAACCATCATGAACAAAACAAAGCTTGAACATTAGCTTCCTTGTATTAGAATTATCCTAAACAAAACAAAACATGAACATTAGTTTCCTGTATTAGAAGCATCATGAACTAAATAAAGCATAAACATTAATATTCTTGTACTCGAACCAAATTGACCATTAGTTTCTTGTAAACCATAAAATTTCTTTATTAAAACCATCATAAGCAAAGCAAAACATAACATTAGTTTTCTTGTATTAGATTCATCATGAATATTAGTTTACTTATAAAATATTAGTTTTCTTTATTGAGCCATGATGAACAAACAAAACATGAACGTTACATTTGTTGCATTAGAACCATCGTGACATTAGTTTTCTTGTAAACCATTAGCTTTGTATTAGAACTATGAACTAAACAAAACATGAAGATTAATTTTCTTGTATTAGAACCATCATGAAGAAAACAAACCATGAACAATAGTTTTCTTGTAATAGAAATATCATGAACATTAGTTCCATTTCCTTGAACTTATGCCCTACTATTACTTTATCAATTTGTAGGGTTCAACTCTTTAAATCTATAGTTCTGACTAACAACCCCACGAACACTTAACAAGCGAATAATCGCTTAAGTGTGTGAACAGAATACTTAAGACTTGAGAGGGGTTTAAAACCCTTTATTGCTCAATATATTTACAATCAGTTCCGGCTTGGAAGTTTACAATAAAGCCACCACTCGGACTTGAACTTAAATACTAATAATTTGAACTAAAATTAACTTAACTAAAGCTCTTAAATAAATATAGCCGAAGCTATCAGAATCTAACTAGTTGGTCCCTAAGTATTAATTGAATCGGCGGAGCCTAGCAAGGGCCTAGATATGGCCGAGCGTAGTAACAGCTAAGAGAAATGTGGCCAGAAGGCAAACGTGCGCTAGTCAGGAAATCAGACTCTCTCTGTTGAAGTCGGTGAAGTCACAACTTAAATAGTACTCATTCTCATTTGCATTCTCTGCGTTTCTGAATTCCCAGTCTGGCAGGAAATTGTGCTGAAATTAACTGAATTGTAAGATACAAGACTTAAAATAACTGTTAGATAAAAATAATAAATCTTACAAATTAGACCCTATGCACTATAATTCCATGAGCAAATAAATTAGAAAGAAGGAAATAATCACTGCGTACGAATCCAATCCCTTTTACAATTTAGGAGAGCTCACGTTCTGTATATCTAAAAGAAGTGGAAAATGACTTGAATATTTTTTAAATTTTCACAGCTTTGGGCTAAAAATGTTTGCGAGAGATACACGAATAAATATATCATTTAATTTTTTTCTGCTTTTATTTAATGTCCATTATTTTAATCAGTATTTTTATCTGAGTTTCTTTTGTTTCACAGGAATGCTGGCCATGCAGGTTGAAGGGCATCTACGTGGTCAATGAACCATTGTATTTGCACTATGTTTATCGTATCATGTATCCTTTCTTTACTGAGAAGCTAAAGCAAAGAGTAAGTAACATTTCTTTTCCTGTAGTTGCTCTGGAGTGCCTTTTAAAATGCACAAAGGCACTCCAGAACAAGTTAAAAGTTTCTTCAAAACTAACTAACCGAATGAAAAACACTGCGTTGTGAATTTGTAAATGAAACAGAATAACCCTAAGAACGTAGATACTAGTAATATTAATATTAATTCAAAGAATAAAATCATGTAACTTAATACATAAAGAAAGAGAAAATTTTTTTTTTAATTTTAAGAAACCTTAAAATTTGTTTTCAATCCGATCAATTATGAATGAACCGTTATCTATTAAATAAATTTAAGACAGCTCTCCGGCGAGTAAATAACAGTTCCTAACATTAACAGCGAAACAGATTTTTAACCAACATATGGATTTTCTAAATCATTCATAAAATAATATTTCACAACAACCAACTCTTTCATTTCTTTAACAAATCATTTTTTCTAAAAACCAACTTTCATTTCTTTAACAAATTAATATTTCAAAACAACTATTTCATTTCTTTTTCTACTCAACTTATTATTGCGCATGAAAGCAAAACAACCATCTACTAACGACTTTAACCAATAAATTTCAGATTCTAATTACTCCAACCTCTGCTATTCAAGCTTGCTAAACTAGGAAATTAAATTTAAAAGAATATCCATAGATTTAAAAAAACAATCTTAATTATTGCCAGTAAAAATTTATCTTATAATAAGCAGACTCCTTCTTAGCTCTAATTCAAATTAATTCGCTGTAAAGGTACAATTACAGAAAACCTATCTTCATTAAATTAAGATTAAATCTAGGAAGAGAAAAGGAAACGACTAAAGAAAACAAAAGCTTATCTGTACGAAGTGACATATCACGCTCCCTCCATCAGGTGATTTCTCATCACGATACTTGAACGAAACCTTGCGAAGCTGCAACTACCCTGGAAATTCTCTTGGAAACAGATGCTGCCATCGGAAATAGGGAGTGATCGGCCAAATGGAATACTTGTAATGAGGAACTCATATCGGACACACTGCTTCAATCGGCTCGCTGGCTTATCCAGAAACTGGAGCAAGATGGGTGCTAAGCCATGCTGGAAAACGGATGCACTGCATCCTCCCAAATTTCAGCGACCGTTCGGGAGAAGAAAAGCTCCATTCAATAGGCATTGTGGAATAAGGTGAAGCAACAACAAGATGAAGTAGGCTACCCTTTAGTTTAATTTAGAGATTGTTGCCTTAATATTCGACATTTATTGCAGAAGGGTGGTCCTTGAAGTAGTTGGATGGAACGAAAATTGCCCTTAGATGATGGTAAGTATTGACATCAGCAGACCCCATAAAGGGTTTCCTCCAAAGAGGCAAGAAAAATAAAAAGTTAGTTCATATTCTCAGAAACGACGGAGCGAATTAACTCCGCTTCAACATGTCGCGAGAACTACTAGATGGAAGGCATGGAAGAAAAAGAGGGCGAGCTACGCTTGCAACGTGTTTTTGTTATGAAGTTCTACCACATCTCGCCAAACCCCACCGAAACGGTGAAAAAATCCTGTTCTCCACTCAACCTTATGCCCCGTAAAAGCTTCACACTTTTCTAATTGTCAGTTCAACCAGTATTCTTTTTCTCGCCAGAAAAACCAGCTAAAACACCTGGAGAGGACAGCTGAAGTGGCAAACCTACTCCCCCACCGAAAATGTTCTTATCAATGGAAAAAATACAGCTAAAAATCGTACCAAAAAGAATTCATCCCCCTTCATTCGAAAAACCAAGAACGTACAAAAATTATTTAAATAAATTACCATAACTCAAAAACCAATTTAGCTATTGACTCGAAAGTAGTCTTAAATTTAAGACCAAATTTTTCTGCTCCCAGCAGTATAAATCATAACTATGTGAACACAAATTAAGTATTTTTAAATTCAAATATTATGAGAAAAATACACAAAGTTCCATTGTCTGCCGTTTACATGTTTCGCGAATAACGAAAGCTAATAACGTAAAACCTTAAGTAAGAAAAACAAAATAGCAAATAAATTAAGTAAAAATACACGTTGGGTAGCATAAATTCGGAACATAAAAGATTAAATTTTGATAACTCATTAATTACTTCATTTCGCTACACAACACCCCTCCTGTTTTCAGATACACAGAGACAATGGCCCTAGGTTTACCCAGATTCAAAAAATAAAAAATGAGAGAGGTCACCAAAGTGAAACCAAAACAAAAACCAGATAAGGCTCAGGAATGTAACTAAACAGTAAGGCCACGGAGATCAGTTATACAATAAGCGCATGAAAACCAAGGTACGATCAAACTGCAACTTCAAAATTTTTAAACCAAAACTTTAAATGTAACCAAAAAGTATCAAAAACATCAAATCAAAATCTTAATCACAAACCTCAAAAAAAAGAAAATCAAACAACGAGAAAAATCAAACCATGAGCTATTGATTTTCTTGTGAGCTGAAGAGAAGTAAGTAAGAATTTCCTATCCTTTCACATAGAATTTCCACAACAAGAAGGTGTCCAACAAAACGTTTGCCACAATTTAGAGAGAAAACCAAACTTCATCAAATTTCACCAAGAAGTGAGTCGCAACGAAGAATACTTGTTATCCGTACCCTTAACTGACGTGAATAAACGTAGAGAAATCGATACCGCGTCCATTTAAGTCGGGAGAGTATAGTAATTTAATGAACATTTGCCGAATGTAAGAATAATTTATTTGTTATTGTTCACAATTATAAATTCAAATATTACGTGAAAAATACACATTTTTATACAATATAAAAAATACACAATTTTATACAATATAAAAAATACACAATTTTATACAATATAAAAAATACACAATTTTACACAATTTGTCAGGTAACCACACAGTGTCAACCAGAAAACAAGAAAACCAAAAGAAATTTGAAAAACAGCCAACTTGAAAACCGAAACTGAATACAAAACTTAAGTGGAAATCTCAAAAATCCGTAATTCTTACAACTCAATTCTATATTTCTTAAATCACTTCAAAACACCACTCCTTGACATGCACTAAGCTTCTAGAGCAGTCACAAATTGTCAGATAACCACACAGTGTCAACCAGAAACAAGAAAACCAAAAGAAATTTGAAGGACAGCCAACTTGAAAACCTAAACTGAATATAAAACTTAAGGAGAAATCTCAAAAATCCGTAATTCTTACAACGCAATTCTATATTTCTTAAATCACTTCAAAACACCACTCCTTGACATGCTCTAAACTTCTAGAGCAGTCACAAATTGTCAGATAACCACACAGTGTCAACCAGAAAACAAGAAAACCAAAAGAAATTTGAAAGGCAGGCAACTTGAAACCGATATCCAATGCAAAACTTAAGTGAAATAAATTATTCTTCAAATCTGAAAAATCAAATCTGAAGTCTTACAACATCTCCACAACTAAACTCACATGAGTAAATTCTAATTCCACAAAATTAAGTTTATCTTCCCAAAACAAATTTTCACCTCCACTTTTAAGTTCATTTAACACTGCAACAAGTTCAACCAAAATTTAAACTAAATTCAAAAACTAGGATTACTACAAACAGCTTTTAATTTTCAAATTAACAAGTCAAAAGAACTAAGCTCACTGTTAAACAAAACCGTTACACCACACACTAGTAAATTTCACAACAAAACTTGCCTTTAAACAACGTGACAAACCGACCAAGGAATGAAGTTAGGTTAAATTGTTTTTAACCAGAATTCTAAAATTTTCCAATGAAATTCTAACCCTACACAAACTCTCAAAATTCACAGTTCATAATTCCATTAAAATACAACTGATTGTTTTTTTTTACTCGTGATGAAATATTCACAAACAAAAATATTATTCACCACTCAACAAAATTCTTAAAGGTAGAAATACAATTACTCTAAAGCAAAACTAGGACATAAACAAGCTGTTAAGCCAAAGTCCCCAAAAACAGTAAATTTAGCTGCAACCCTATCACTAATATCGCGTGGCATTAAATCCTAATTAAAATTACGTTAACAAAAGTAACAATTCCATCATTAAACAAAATTCAAAATTTTTAACTCCTTTCACTTTTACACATATGTCCAAATTGCAATAATATTTTAAAACATTATATAACATAATTAATTATAGTATATTAAATAACATAATATTTTAAAACATTAAGCCTTTAAAATATTAAATCCTAACACAACCTGACATGAACTTGTAAGGTTTTAGTTAAACTAACAAAGTTTTATTTTAATTTGCCTTTTTCTATCTGTTCTCATTTTAACTTCCCGTTAGAATAAGCGCGCGTTTCAGCTGAATGCTAATTTGAAGTGGAGCCAAGTTCTATTTAAACCGTAGGTAAGAGCCTCTCAGTGTGAGAGAGCTTTTAGTCTCAGACCACTGTTACTCTGTTCAACGTTCGCCTGACCAGCTAGTATTTAAATTCTAAGCCGTAGCGCTGTTACGCTATTACTTATTGAAGTAAATCTAAGTGCGTTAGTATTTGTTAAATCTTACTACGCACCCTTTAGCATAGAGGTCAACCTCGCGTTATAGCTCTGTGAGCAACGACTATTTAATTTCTATTTAAATTTAGTTTAAATTATTTGATTGTTCAGTTTAAAACCCAAGTGTGGTCATTATTTTCTGTATCCCTCCCGAGTTGGGAAGTGGCTATATATAATTGTGGTTTAATAAAAGAGGATTTTAAATCCCTTTAAAGTGCAGTTCTTCTACCACTTAACCACAGTTTTCTACCACAGAACATAGCTGCATTCAGTTCCCTGTTCCAGATCAGGACTTAAGGAGTTCACAGAGATGTTTGCCAAGAATATGCACCGAACACTCAGTCCTGACAAACTTAATTAACCAAGAATCAACCAAAACACATTAAATCCAAAATAAGTGTCAAGTAAAAAAGTGTGCACAACATAATACTGAATTGAAATTAGAACACACCTAACTTACTTAATTTCGCTACACAACATAGTGAATGGAGTGCTTAAAAATTTAAGGGAGCAATTGAAGTTAAGGTACTATTCCGTTACAGTGGCGTTCCGTTACAGTTAAAAATGAATAAAAAATTAAAGAAAACAATGCTACAACAACATGTCAAATATCGTGGCTCGAGAATTTAATGTTTGGAAATGTCAACACTCTTTATTTATTTGCCCTATTTCGCCATTTTTTTAGTACGATGGATTACACAATTTAGCAATTACCTAATGACGAAGAGGCTGTTATAATATTCCTTCAGGACAAAGAAATAATTCATAGCAATAGTCTTTCTTCTCAAAATCATCCGATGACATTAACTCAAACAAAACTCCTATGTCGTGTTGTTACGTATTATGTAAAAAAGGTGTTAAGTAAAAAAGGATTAAATTGCCGTCGATTGAATTTTGCTAACTTCACTTAGCAATCAGTCATAATAAGATAAGAGATTGGAATAGCTAATTTAAAGTCTTTTCACACAAAAAAAACGTTGAGCGTGTTCTTAAGAGACAATAGGTATTCGGGGGTTTATGCCGGGAAAGCAAAGAATATTTTCTGGTCACCGTTCCCGACCGTTGTGCTACAACATTGATGATTACTTTTTGGAAAAATATCATGCACGCAGCATTATATTTTCAGACAGCTAGAAAGGATATAAGAAAAAAGAATTAAGAAATGCTGAGTATGAACATTTTACTGTGAATCACAGTTATAATTTTGTAGACCCTGAAAATATATGCCATACCTAAACTACGGAGCGATTGTAGGGCAGTGTTAAATGTAAGTAGAAATAAACGTCAGCTGGGTACTGCTCGCAATCATTTAGAGTCATATTTGATAGAAATTAAGTGGCATCGGTTATATTCAAAAACTGAAATTTTTTCTTGCAATATTCAATGCTATTTGTAATTTCATGCCACCTGTTTAGACCGAATTTCGTTTTGTTTTGTTATCTTTTATTTACGTGTAGAGTACTGTACATTAAAAAATTAAAAGAAAAATTTACTTTCGTTAAGAACTAAGAAATTTAAAGAAGTTTACATTTTGTGGAACTATTTTTTATTCTTTTGAGCTCTATTATTTTTTTATAATTTTATACTTGGCAATAATTGATAGGAAAAAATGCGGCGCATTTTTAACTGACGCCAGTCTAACAGAATTGTACCGAACTCTTACAGCTTAGTACTGTGACTTATGTTTATGCAGTAGACGTCGCTTAATGTGATCACCGTTAATGTTATCATTCGCATATTGTTATCAAATTGACGAAGTCTCGTCCATTTGTGTACGAAAGCATGGAAAATACCTTGCTTATTGTGATCAACAGTTAACTTAATACTAGCCAGCAAGCCCGACAGATGAGCAAGCTGCAGCCAAAGCAAAATTTATAAGTTCTATGTACTCCTGAAACGGAAATGTATAGAAACATTTTAGTATGAATGAAACCAATTCATTTTTTCCAAGCAACAACCAATTCGTAAAAAAATTGTTGTTGCCAAACCAAAGAACAACCATTTTTGACACCTCAGGTTAATATGTACGACGTTATGATGTAAATTTAATGAAATATAACAACATTTTCTCAATACCAATAAAGGAATCAATGTGGCATTAATATATCTTGTCAATTATACTAACCTTGAAAAAAAAAGTTTTCAACACCAGCTAATTATTTAAAAGGCTGATATTAACGAACAATTTTCGACACACAGTGACGTCACAGTCAATCGCGTGCTTTCTTCAGAAATAATAATAGGTCAGAATATGACCTTATATAATAATAATATGTTTAATGTTTGGAAATGTTACTTTTATTTCGTATTTTTTAAAACGAAGATAGTTTTTATTAACAAAGTCTACGATTTCAAAAGGAGCAGCGGCAATACTTTTCGAAATAAAGCAGATTTTCATCTCCAGCGTGCGAGACTGTTGCCACTCGGGAAAATGAGGGCGGAAATTAGCGTTTTGAGGGGTTTTAATTAATATCTTCGATAATTAAAGTCGTACAAAGAGGAAAATGGTCGAAATGGCCTTCCGAAAAAATTGACTGTTCTGTGCATTTTAACGCCACATAAAAATCTGTCTCGTTATTTTTTTAAATCAAGCTGTAAAAAACAGTATTATATTCAGATTGTTCATTTGGGCAATTTGTTTCAATAATTTGCTTAGGCATTAGTTTATATATTGAAGCGTGAGTGAAATGATCCAAAGATGATTTCAAGTTAACACCGAAAAAAATTTAATTGGTTGGGGAAGTTGTTTTTCCAGCAAGCAATATTGCCAAGCTGCAAAACGGTATTACAGGCAAACAAATCGTAGCACAAAATTTCTTGAAGATAAGAATGAGTTCATTCTTTCCAAGCAACAACCAATTCGTATATTTTTTTTTTGTTGCCAAACCAGGAAAGAAGAATATTTTGACACTTCAGGTGACTTCAAGTTAATACGTATGACGTCATGATTTAAGTTTAATGTAATATAAGAACTTTTTCTCAATAGCAATAAAAGAAATAACGTGACAATAACATATCATGACAGTTGTACAGGAAACAAAAAGGTTGCCAACACCAGCTATTTATTTAAAATGCTGACATTAACGAAGATTTTTGGTGTACAATGACATCACATGCCTGATGCCTACATCACATGCCTGATGCCTACATCACATGCATCGCGGCTTTCAACTTCACAACATTACCTTTAATAATAATACGTTTAATGTTTGGCAATGCTATTTTTCTTTCATATTTTGCAACACTTAAAAATTTCTTATTACCAAATTCAACGATTTGAAAGCCAGCAGTGGCAACAATTTTCGAAATGAAGCAGATTTTTATCTCCAGTGCTTGAGATTGTTGCCACCGGGAAAAATGAGTGAGAATACTAGCGCTTTCGGAGCTTTTAATTAATCTCTCGGCTAATTAAAGTCGCACGAACACGAGAATGGTCGAAATGGCTTCCCATGAATTTTGGAGGTTCTTCTTTCGAAGCTCAATCCCCGCCATTTCAGAGGAGATAACAGCATAAACAAACAAATAAGTAAACAGGCAGACGGGCACAGATTTATTGGTATAGATGATAAAATTGGTATAGAATAGAATTTTCAAATTGAAGTAAGGGAGCCAGATAAGTTCCAAACTGATTTTAAAAACGTCAAGTGACAGAAATGTCACTGAATAAGGAATTAAGTCGCGAACGACTAGGTTACGGTTTTAGCCAATCATTATTTCAAAATTAGACCAGCAAACAACTTTAGTTTGATGTAAAGATATTCAATAGCTTTATAATTTTCAGAGCAATCAGACACAGTCTCTTTTCTTTGGAAGTAAAACATATTTCTGCAAAACGTCCTTTTCTCCTGAAATAAAAATTCTCTAAAAACATCTACGACAAACTAAAGTTAAAGTTTTGCTAATTTTAAATTTTACATTGACACTTTTTCCCATGAAGGATGCTCTACGAGTATTAAGATTAGAGGTACATACAGTATCGATCAAATAATATTCAGATAAGGTATGAACAATTCAGAGTCAGAAAAAAATTAAGTAATTAGCAAAACTTTTAAGAGTGTCATATGCATCAATAAGTGGAGATGGATCAATTATCTTATTTACCTGACTTAAAATGTCAGTCTCAGTGTGGAAAAAAAAATACACGATATGATATTTTGTGATATCGGCAGTTATCCAACTTTTAATGGTTTTATTTGGTTTATTGATTACAATAAGGCACACGAGGGCTATCTGCTAAGAAAAGGTATGTCTTTCTGGAGCACTTTCTAATGGAACTGGCTCGTATGCACGCTGCACAGGTGGAAAACAGTCATACAGCCAGCCCGTTCGTAGGGGTTCAAATCTCGGACTGAACCACCAGTGTTCAGCTACTTTACCGCTTGGGCGCTGGTGGGCCGCACTGTTAATAGACTGGTTTCAATTTGTCGAATTCATATATTTGAATTATCTCACCAGAACGGTTATACTAAGAGAAATTATGCCGATTTTAGGTGCTTGCGTTGAAACAACAGTATCATCGATTGTAGACATGTTCGAAAAAAACACTTTCTTCTCAAGTCCGTCATGGGTCACCAACTTGCAGTTTTAGAGGATAATTAAACACCAATTTTTAAAGAATTTATTATTTTAAAATTGATTCTGATTCCAGATCAGAAAGTTGCATGTTTAAATCACGTCCGAGTTACCAGTTTAGGGTTTTTAGATGATTATTAAATATCAATTTGTAAAGAATAAATTCTTCCCATAAATCAAAACTATATAATTAACGTTAGGAATAACATTAGTCTCAGCTGTGAAAAGAAGATGTACACAAACAGAAGGGAAGAATTTTTTTGACAATCTCGCACGAGTTGCTGAACACTGGTAGTACGGTCCGAATCTCGCGAATGGGCAGGCTGCATAGGCCTTGTCGGTGTTTTCCCCATATGTAACATATGTACTGACCAATTTCTTTTAGAACGTCCTCCACGAAGGCATCCTTTCTCTCAGACAGGTAACCCTTGAGCTTTGCCATAATCAAATAAACCAAATCAAACTATCCCTACAGGAGTATTCATATCATTAAAATTTCAGCCCCCGTTCTTCGTTCCTAGGACATGAGATATTAAAACATTGTTAATTGATTATCAATCTAGATGAGTTATTGTCAATGTAGATGAATTCTCGTAGCGAATAAAGTGTTGAATATCAAACCAGATGAATTATTATCAATCTAAATAAAGTTTCTTAATGAATGAAATGCTAATTGATTTTCAGTCTAGATAAATTATTAGCAATCTAGATGAATCCTGTTATTGAATAAATTGCTAATTGATTAACAATCTAGATGAATTCTCTTATTTAATAAAGTGTTGATTAATTATCAATCTTGTTGAACTATTATCAATCTAGATGAACATTCTCTTAGTAAATAAAGTGTTCATTAATTAGCTATCTAGATAAATTTATTATCAAACTAGATGAATTCTCTTAGTGAATAAAGTGTTAAATGATTATCAGTCTAGATGAATTCTCTTAGTGAATAAAGTGTTAAATGATTATCAGTCTAGATGAATTCTCACTGTGAATAAAATATTAATTTGTTTTTTGACATTTTTCAGTGTCATATATACGGAGACAACATGAAACTTTTGCATAAGCATATTCCTCGAGACATACTACCATATGAGCTTGGTGGAACAGCGGAACCAATCAACATCCCAGAGTTCCAGTCTTTCAATCTTAGTCATGAAGCTTACTTACAAAAGATCAATCAGTATGGCTTCAAGGAGGATTAAATAGAAGCAAATTATCTTCTTCAACAACTACTGTTAGGTAGAAAAAAGAGTATTTATCCAAGGCATTATATCTTTGTGAAGCAAACATGGACTTCGCGCAACTTTTCATTGCAAATAAAAAAGCTAATATCACAGAACACGATGTACTTCAAAACTTCAAATTTAGAAACTGACTCTACAAAAAGTGCATTTTAGAGAATTCTTTCTAAGAATGAGCAGATGTCTTCTTTTTAATGTAACTATGATTAAAACAAATATTGAAATATCAAAACTAGTGTGTAGTATTTTAAATTCTTTCATTATTTTTTATTTAAAATGCGTGCTATAGAAGATGAAAATTTTGGCTAGCGCATATACACTCACGTTTGTGAAAATTGCAACACCAAGAAGGAATCGTCATAATTGAATGCAATTTAATACACAGTTGAGTGGTAGTGGTACAAATAAATGATTAAATGTTCAAAGCAAACAAACAAGAACAAGAGATCAGAATCAGTATTTTGTGTGGCCACCACGCGCCGCAATAAGTGCTGCTACATGACGTGGCATGGAGTCAAACAAAGTTTGAATGTCTGACTGAGGAAGAGCATTCCATATCGTTTGTACGCGTACCCAAAGTTCGTCTGCAGACGCAACAGGACGAGGATCACGAGCAAGACGCCGACCAATGACATCCCACACATGTTCAATTGGCGACATATCCGGGGAACACGCAGGCCAAGGAAGAAGCTGTACCTGCTGCGCTGCAAAGAAGGATTTAACAATCCGAGCAGTATGAGGGCGGGCATTGTCCTGTTGAAATACAGCGCCTGGCAAGCTTTGAAGGAAGGGAACAGCTTCGGGCTGTAGAACTTCACGGATATACCGGTTGCTGTTCAGATTGCCCACAATTCGTAGCAATTGAGATCGTCTATGATATGCTATGGCGCCCCAGACCATAACTCCGGGTGTTCGTCCACTGTGGCGTTCGATAATGCACTCCGGAAGGTGGCGTTCACCGGCATAGCGTCTGACACGAATGCGGCCATCATGGTACCACAAATTAAAGCGGGATTCGTCAGAAAACACGACATGCTGCCAATCAGCACGCCAGTCTCTATGCTGATTGGCCCATTGTAGCCGCAGGCGGCGATGGTCGTGCGTTAGGGGGATCCTGTATAAAGGAGTCCGTGCGCGCAGTCCACACTGCAGCAGACGTCTACGAATTGATGAAGCACACAATGAAACACCTGTAGCTATTGACCACAGTGCTGCCAATTGTCTAGAGGAAGCTGTACGGTCCGTCCGCGCCATGCGGACCAGGTGTCTATCATCGCGAGCTGACGTCACATTTCGGGGTCCACTCCCGGATTTCCGAGTTGTCCGACACTCGTCCGTCCACTGCTTCCAAACGCGCATCACTGTGCTGCTGTTACGCTGCACACGAGAGGCTACTGCACGATACGACAATCCAGCTTCACGAAGGCCGATGATTCTCCCTCGTTCAAACTCTGTAAGTTGTTCAAATCTCGCTCTCTTTCGTCGACGAGGCATAAGTACAGATTGAGTTAACGTTTACCACTAGCAGATAAATACCGATAACCATACACGCCTCGCTACAGCTGTCTATTTATTCGGATCCATCAGCCGTTCAGAGGGCGCTGCTCAGCATACGCATGCGCTACGGATTTGCAATTCTAATCATTTGCATATCATGCGCTACTTTGCATTTCCTGAAAATTTCAGCTCACTCGCGTAAGTCCTTCATGGTGTTGCAATTTTCACAAACGTGAGTGTATTTATTTTGCATTGGAAATGAATTAAGTTAATAATCCGAATTCCCTAAGAAAACCACGACACCTGATGATTTTTATCGTCAGAGGAAATAATCATATCAGGGGATATGTCTATCATAGATATTTAATATTGTTATATAATTGTGTTCTTTGAAATAATGGCCACTTTGAAAGATATCGCTTACTCTGCTGCGGGAAGTTTAACAATATCAAGTAACATTTTGGTGATACATTTTGAAATATACGTATCAGGACTTGTGTTTCTTTTAATTGATTTTGCAAACATAACTGTAGTCCTGAGTCGGAACAGGGAGCTTACTAAAAGCTATGTTCGTGCGTGTGTAGAAGATACAACAAAGATAAGGAGGGTTAAAATTACCCTTTATTTGCTTATCTATTTTACAGACGCTTCCGAACTTCGGGATGCAAAGACCCACCTCTTGTGGTCTGAACGTAAAAGAGTATAAGACTACTAACTAAAATTTAAATAAGAGATAACTTTCAATATTTTAAACCGATGACTAGCACTAAGACTGGCCTTTTAAATTACTACGTCTGTAGTACGCAAACTGCGGAAAACTACAATACGTCTTTGACTTTCAAGAGGGTTAAACATCTGGCCTTAAAGGTAGTAACTGATGGCAAGCTCGCTTAAAGACTCGCAGCAAAAGGGCTCTCTCTCCTTCCTTCTACTACTTGGCAGAAAGCCGCAACTTAAAAACTTAAGCGTTAACAAGTACAATTTGCTTAAATATATTCTGGTGTTCATTCTGCCCGGAAGTGGAAAATAAGAGATGATAGTAAAGTTTTAAAATAAAATAAAAGTTAATGAACGTAAAACCCTTACATATGTTCTAAATTAAGTAGAAATCTGTACGAGTGGCAGTGCGACAGTTATGAAACTAAAATTTTCTTAAAACGGTCATTTATATCATTAAATCATAGCTACACACATTTTGTTCTTAAAAGCTTTTTATTAAAGCTAATAGATTCTTTCTGTAAAAAAAATTTTTTTCATTTTAGAAAGAAAGACTTTAATATTTGAGCTTATGAAATATCACGTGCAACAGATACAGGGCTTAATTTCTAAAATCAGAAGTGCCGGAATCCTATGGAAGACCGTCAGGAAACAGGCCCAAGAGGAAATAAATAAATAAAATTACTAATAAAATCATTAATAATTAATTATTAAAATAATTAAAAACGGACGCACACTCACGCGCAATTTTTTTCCCTCAATAAAAAATATACAGTTCTTCGACTATCTGAATATGACGAAATGTATTTACGTAAAAATGGTTACAAAGGCGTGTCATAGATCATAGGTCTTCATTCAAATAAAAGGCTTATGGCCTATACAGGCCTTTACCAGTCTAAGTTTTCCGGTTTCTAATGGCATAAAGTACGTAGATAAGAAAATTCGGACAAGCGAACGTCTTTAGCACAGAGTGCGAATTTCTCTAAGAGAAAAGAAGTACGGCGCCTCTATAGCGCCATCTGTTGAATAGGCATGAAACTTCAATAATAGCATATCTTTAAAGTGACCCTTCGGTGGCGCCATCTGTTGATGTGAGTTGAAGCATAAGCAATTCCCATATCTATAGCATAACTTTGAAAAGTTGAATTTCCTTGGAAGGCGTGTCCGTTCGTTCTGGACAACTATTGACGCGATATCACGCCAAATCGCGACGTTTCCGGCTCAGTAAGTTTTATTGCTAAAAAGCACATAACGTAAATTAGTCAGGTGCGTGGGTAAGAGGTCGAAAATGGCAAGGGGGGAGGGGAAGTGACCACTGTCACATGACAAGCAAGAGCAGGTAAGCAAAACGAATGGAGACACTTTCAGGGCGAGGTTAGTCATTACACATAAATCAATACAAATAAAATACAAGTTAAAATAATACAAAGTAATAACAAATGAGCATAAAACAATATCTGAAATAAAGATAAAAATTACACAATATATACAGCAATACATTATAAAGCTACAAATTAAGAAATGCTACGTGAGGAAATTAAAATCTCGAGTGAGGAAAGCAGCGTACGGTCGTAAAATACTATCCTCGTCAAGAATAATGTAATTTAGGACTTATAGGTGACTAAGATGATTACAGTGAACTGCACGCTCCTAAAAGTTGACATTAGCTTTATGCAAATACTCCGCAATACTTTCCATCTTGAGATCTCTGTGAAGAGTATCATTTCGCACATAATAGTGAGCGTTCGTAATTGTACGAAGGAACTTATTTTGTGCAATTAAGCTGAGCGATAGCCTTCGAAGAGGCAGTTGACCAGGCCGGCGACGCATAGCCTTATAAATGTGCCTTTTCTTATTTAAGTCGAGTTTCGAGTAATTTCCAACTAACGGGTTCAGACTGCTACTGACAGCTATAGCCTTCCTTTTAATATGTTTGATGTGATCCGTCTGAGTCAGATATTTGTTAAATATGACTCCGATATAATTAGCTTTTTGTACAATCCGAATTTCTTCGTTGGTACAGGTAAAGGTACAGGTACAGGTAATGCCGGTTAGAAAATAGAGCATTTGGATGTCTGCGTCTAATGATCAAAAGTTGAGATTTGTGCGCATTAATTGCGATTCTCCATCTTTGACACCATTCCTCCGGACTGGGCATAATATTTTGCAGCTTTTTAATTGCATGATCCAGCTTGCTTGACATAACGACAAAAGCCGTATCATCGGCATAACAACCAATAAAATGGTTATGATCAGTATGCGCCTTTGTGAGGTCACAAACATAAAAGAGATAAATTACTGGTCCCAAAACCGATCCTTGGGGGACACCGGCTCTAATGTGCTTCTTTTCTGAGCAGTTGTTACTGATATTAACATAAAAGGTCCTCTCTTGAATGAACAAGGAGGTTAGAATAAATGGAGCTGCCCTCCGCTCAGTCCAAATGAAGCCAAAAAAGGGGGAAAACATGATCTTAGTAGTCTGGGCTTAGAAAGATTGAAAAGATTGAAAGTGCTCTAACCGCACCCAAATTCATTCCTGGCACTAGAATCACTAAAACTAACCACACACAATTTCGTTTCTTTCAGTTATAAGTCAAAGACCGCAGATTCTTCGCGCTCTTTTTCTTTTACTTTCGCGCCATTTAATTTCATGTCTACATTTTCTATATTATGTAATTGCAATAATTTCTACAGAATGTAGTTGCATGCTATCATTAATGAATGCTAGCATTAAAATTATTGCGAACAAAAAATAAATAAATAAAATAACTGATGATCAAAGCATAAATTGATTATATTTTAATTTTTCTAAGCATTTGTTGTAAATAGTACTTATGTTCTTCGAAACCTTAACTGGAACAAGTAACGATAAAAAAAATTATGTAAATTCTACATTGTTATTTTTAAAACTCACACAACAAATGTGACTAGAAATCAAATCTTGTTATTATATATTTACTTGAGCACAAAACAAGATGAAGTTATTACAAACATGAAAGGTAAGATTTGTAACACAATATGATCACACTTTGAATTAAACTCCTTTCTTTTCCGTGGAGAGCTAGCCCCTTCCCTCTCCTTGTTTACTTACCGTTTTGCTGTCACATCTAAGTTAATGGAGTATCCTATTTATTATTATTATTATGAAAAAGGAAAATCTAAGAACAATAAATGTTTCTTCGTGCACGTTACACAAAGAAAATACTCAAACTCTTTCTTGGAGGCCTTTCGTATTTCGATTATTCTACTTTTTTATGCATGTTCAAAAACATTCTTTTACATGGAAATACAATCGGAAATGTAGACATTATTTCGTTGTAACAATTCAATACTTTACGCCTCTCACATCTTCGCATAGGAAACAAGAAAACACACTGAGAACTTCGTTTAGTAAGGGCAGTGCTTTCTTGCCCTCACGTGGCGTGGCTTATTTTCTTCCCCCGGCTTCACTCTCTTTGTACAGCAATAGTCGCGACGCTATCTCCATGTATTCTAACCTCCTTGTAAATGAAGGATCTGAGATAAATAGAGTGTCCGTTACTCCGACTTGAGTGAAGTCGCTTATTTTTATCTCAAGAATGGTGGCGTGAACAGAGTTTTACACAGGTCAAAATAAATCTGAAGGGTGTCCTATCGGTACCTAGACCCTTAAAAATTATCTTTTTTTATCATTTTTAATAACAAAATAAAATGCATTTTCCAAACAACCTTCCACCGCAAATATTTCCATAAAAGGTATAATTCAAGAATAATCTATTTCCTTAGTCAAATTCGGAACTTTCTTCTCATTTTGCACTGTCGTAAATTTCATAGTGGGAGAAGGGAGATGAATTTATATTGAACGCGTGATATTGCGTGATATATAGAGCGAAATGGTAACGAAGCGTGAGAAATGTAACAGATAGAATTTTCAAAGCAATGGGAAAAGAGTTATTAGAAAATTAATATCATTAAATAAAGAAGAAATATTATTATTAACCATTTTAAGTGAATTAGAAATGTTTATAATTTTAATTATAAATATGATAATTAATTTAGTAGTAGTATTGTTAACCCTTAAGGAATAGTATTGTTAGCCTAAAGACGCTAGACGTCCCACCTTTTTTTATCAGTTTTTACCTTCAAGATTCCGTTTAAATTGTATACAAAGACACCTTTAGTTTTCTAAATAAATAACAGATGGCAGCACTAAGCACTAGTAATTCGTGGAAATAATGGAGAAGAAATTCTTTACGAGTCTAATTTAGAAGCATTTTTTTTTTTTTTTTTTCTTTTACTTAATTTCTTATACATTTTAAATTGTCAGAAAAACAACTTTTAGAATGATACTTTTATCTGAAAGTTTAATTTTCTGATAAAAACTATTATTTGATTTCATATATATTATTCAAAAATGGTTGAAATTAAAAAGTGGGACAAATTTGTCTCTCCGCGCGTGTAGGAAATGCTGCTACTAGGTGGCAACATTGTTCAAAATTTCTTTCTTCAAGTACCATGTGCATTTCATACATAGAATGCAAATATATATTTTTTAATAAATTGCAGTAATGTTAAAGTAATTTTTTCAGAAAGAAATGACAATATGATCCTGTAACATGAAATGTCATTGAGTACTGAATAGATGTATAAGTTTGACTCACCATAGAAAAATTTTCTAAGCAGAAAAAAGACAGGTGAAATGTAAATAAACATGACTCCCTTCTAAACATTTTCCTTTTCAAACCTATAGCAAAAAGGCACTGCAGCGAAAAATCTTCTCTGTTTCAAACGTGTTATGAAATCATTAAAAATATCGAAAAAGTTGTACAAAGGGAGAGATTTTTTTAAATTTATGTAACTTGGTCTAAAAAAGCATTTTTACTTCTTTGTAAAAAGGAAGCATTGTAATCACGAAAAATTTCGGGTACCATTATTTCAACGAAAATATCCATTTTGACCGCTATTGAATGCAATTTAAGAATGTTTTTTGCGTGACATCTGTACGTAAGGACAGAATAAAGGAAAAATTATATACCCCCCGCCAAAAAAAACTATAAAACTGATTTAAAATGGATTCTGAAGGGAATTTTTCGTGACGTCTGTGCGTACGTATTTGGATAACTCAAAACCGTCGTAGAATCGAAATCTAGAAAAAAATTGTCATACCATTTCAAAAAAAGTCCGATTTTGTGTCGAAATACCAATATTTGAACAATGCTATATATAAACCTAATACATATTCTAAGTCGCGCTGTCGAGACATGAAAAACGCAACTTGAATTTCGTCAATCGGCCCAGTAAAAAGGGAGATATAGAACTGTCCCATTTTTCTTTTCCCGCAGTGTACCTATTGCTTCACTATGTACGTATTTGAAATCATAATTTAATGGCTATAAACATAGTTCTTTGTAAGAATTGGTTTATTACACTATATAAAAGTTCATTAAAAATATTAACACCATATTAGTGATAGAGTGGGACGGAATTGTTGATGTGATCACCGCAAGCTGGTTTTAGACACTGCTGGTCTCTTGAATCGTCTATAAATGGTTGGGAATCAACTGCCTCTTGGTCTACTTATAGTTAGATATTAATGGCGATGTTTCACAATAAAGGGCGCCTCTGAAAGTAGCTGTCCTTTTTGATTGAATCTGCTGGCCGCGGACAGAATTTGGGAACTTGTAAGAAGAATATGATCCTTATATATATATACACTGATTACATGAATTCATATGATCTTAAATACTTAATTGAATTGTTTGAATACTTAATTAATTACTTAGTTTACTACTGCTGCCATTCTGGCATTAGTGGCAGTCGTTGGCCTTATCGGTGGTGGTGGAGTGTGTCATAGATTTGCTCGTAAAAACGTTACGGAAAGGTTTCATGAAGAAGATTTGCAAAGACCTTACTTAGTTCGTGTCTACAATATCTAGTCCTAATGACATTAGCAGGCTAATGATGTTGTAGATTCTCTGTCGTAGGACTGGAGTTCTCACTATAAACCGTCTGAATGGATTGATGTCGGTGGAATGCATATTCTGATATGGAACCTTTCGGTTAGTGGACATTCCGTGACGTAGTGGTCAAGGCTTCCTCGTGCTCTTCAAGTGCAGAGGTCCGAGTTCGTGATGGCTCGGGTAAAGAAATACTCAGGGAATGGGCCATGTCCACTGGTACATCTACTAAGCTGTGAGGCAGAGTAGAGTCTATTTATGCAGACCTCTGGGACGAAATCGTGCGCACGACGCCCTCTGTCGCTATTGTCTTGATAAAAGGGTGCCATAATTTGAAGGTTAAACCGATCGCGTCAAAAACTTGTGTCCTCGAAACGAACGATTTCAGCGATATCTTTCTTGGCTTGCGTTTGCAGAGTCCTCAAGAAAATATGCTAGTCATCCGATTCTGAATATGCTTCACACGGCACAAGTATTTTTACATTGATTTTCACACACTAAAGGAACTGTATAACGATGCAAAGTTTGTTGCAACGAAATTTCCTTCTGTATGTAAACTTTTTATTTTCCCTTTAATTTTGAAACACTTAGCTTATTTATGAACAAAAGTAATGGAACGTAATTCTGCATGTAAGAGGAAATTGTACGTGAATTTTGACAATGAAAAAAAAACGCATCTAAATGCAAAACCACTTTATTAACAAATTCTTTCAGCACAGGAGGGATGGCAGATTCTTATGTTTGGTACAGCGTTTTGTTTTAGTTATTTTATAAATTAAATTTCATAAAAATTTCCATAAGAAAAATTACGCAAGCATACTCTGATCCAGTTCAGTTTACTTGCAAAACACGCTGTGCGGAGTGTTTCTGAACAAACCTGAAAGATTAAAATATTTATTAAATTCATACAGCCGCATTTATGTAATAAATATCTTGACAGGATGAAGATGTATAAACAGAAAATGAGCTGTTAATTTTCATACAATAAGTTAATATCATAAACATGTTAAGTTATGAATTACATAAATGGAAGGTATTTTATATTTTATGTACACTGCGCAAAAAAAAAAATTGGACAATTCTATATTTCCCATTCTACTGGAAAGCTACACAAGGAATAATGTCGTTCAAAACATCTTTATTCTCCATTATAAAGACCTATTTTGTACATTTCTGAATGATTAATAGTTGATACACGAAACCCCAAAACGTTTATACATCATTACAAGAACGTTAGTGAGGAAACAATATGCGTACTTATCAAATTTATATTTCAAACATTGTCCATTTCAGGTTGTCCATCATTGACATCATTGTTTCAAGCATTGTTCATTGCAATTACATTGTCCATCATATAATCTTCCAGTATTAAACAATAAGTTATTTAATGCAATGTAATTAAGTAGTAGAAATACTTTCCCAGCAGTAGTGTTTTCATCAGTTTCATTTGCGTAGACAGTGACAAAAGGAGCCTTTTAAATACAGAAATGTGATATTTTTTCCCAATGGCAGGCACAAACCGTCTACAGACGTTGGCCACTGTCATGGAAGCTCCTAATAGGTGGGCCACCTTTACCTCTTATAAGGAGACAGACAAATACAACCATGTCTTCTCCGGGATTCGAGCCCGGGCCGTTTGGTACTGAAGTCAGCTCCTCTATACCGTCTGGGCGGCATAGAAATATAATATATCATACTGCTATTTCTATTAACTTGCATGAGCCTTTTGATCATCAAGTCTTGATGCGAATGGAATTTCAGAACTATCTTTATATATTTAACTTTCTGTAACACTAGAACTGCGGACATTTTTCTCTCCCTAGAACTTTGAAAGTCGTTCTTTTGTGCCCCTATAGAATAACTTTGCCTGCTTTCAAGTATCACCTATTTATTTCCTTCAATATATGATGCCTACTCGATACGAAAGGGATCATTATGTGGTATTATAATAAGTGATACATATATACAGTAACGAAATCGAGTATAAAATGCAGAAAAAAATCCTTTTCTGATATCATCAGTCCTCGAGCGTCGAAAATATGATACGGATCCACTCGAGGTTTCGATATCTTCCAGAAAATACTATTCGTATTTTCCTCGAGCATTTGGCATAACTTCTGTTAATGTTACTGCACATCTAACGATTTGTAGCATACATGTAAGATACGACAAAATACAACAGCTGCTTTAAAAATAATTGGCGATCTCACAATTATCATTCTAAATTTGGTGCTCTGCCCCTAAATTCATCTGTTCTCCCAACTTCGATATCTTTCTATCCTTATGTAACGTTACTAAAGGGCAACTAAAACTAAAATTAACCAATCATAGATTAGCTGTACGTCAAACTTGGTATAAGTACCGCTCGCAAATTAGTTACGTCATTCCATTCCTTTCCCCTAATTGCTGCTTTGTCATTATGAAAACCCAAAGTACAGAAAATTTTATCATATTTAATTATGACTGAATAAGTGAATAATTAACTGCCAACTTAATTATATATGTGTGAGAAAAAATGTTAGTGATTTATCGAAATTGAAGTCGTTATCTTCATCTGTATGCCTTAACCACAGCCATGACTGGACTGCAAAAGAAAAAAAATAGAAAAGAATGGTTAATGCTTGCGTGAGCATCGTCGTATTTATGTTGGCATAATTTTTAAGGGTAGAAGAGGACACTGGAAGTCTTAATAGCTTTCAGTGCCCATCATGGCTGTGGTTAAGGCATACAGATGAAGATAACGATACGCATTTGGCTTATTTTCAACCTTTATGAGGAGGAAACAAACAATTACGTAAATGTCTTGTCTAACATACATATTGGGAGTCTAAACAGTGGAAATCTGAATTTAATGAGGAATGCCTTTACAACTGTATATATTCCATACCCATGAAACTGTCACATATTACACTTATTAGCTTGAGTAGCCATCATATACTATTTTTGAGTGCGTACGAGTTCGTAATAATGCACACAGATCCACTGATAATTTGATAAAATTTATTTTTTCCAAAGAAAACTTCTGTACACCAGAACAATATGGAATTCTGGAACTTTTCACAAAAACAGTCGTACAACTCTTCAAAGTACCACAGAGTATAATCAGTAGTTTGACTTCAAACTACCAAAAACGTTAAACGCAACACAGTGAAAAGCGCATCTAAACAGCGAAGCATGGAGATATCTCAGTAATCCGACCTCACTTTGAATTGACAACTAAGAACAGATGCACTCTGCACTATATAGTTTTCATTCGGCCGCTGAGATATTTCTAATACTTTCTGCTTCTCGAAATTACAGGAGGGCATATGGGAGCCGGATACGGTTACAGTTACACAGAACATAATTACAGTTATTCAGTTACAATATCCATTGCAGTTATACAGGAACTGGACCAAAATGTCACAAAATGGTCGCCAAACTTGGGGACTTTTCAGATTTTTCATCAGATTTGTCGACAAAAATCAGTCGAAGAAACCATTGCCAGCTTGCAATATCTCGCCAAATTAACGAGATAGTCATTTAATCAATGTTAAAGAGACTTGCTCCTGTATTCCTACTTTTCCGGCATCTGTAGATTTTTATGTTACATTATACAGAAAACTAGAGCAGTTTCACATATAATTGCACTAAATTCATCTATGAACGTACAAAATTCATAGCATTTTTATCCGTCATGTGTAAGCTTATCTTGGTAAGCGCGTGCACATATAAAGAATAAAAATAAAAATGTATGGCCTGATGTTACATGCAAACAAGTTACATGTACGAAATGTCAGTGAACATACTAATGTTGCATAGAATCCGAGGCACAAATAATTTAACAGGAAAATATTGTTCATAATAGCGTTATTTCATTCTGTAATTTATTTGAAAAAATATGGCAAAACATTTAAATGTGTGTTTGCTAAATAGAAGTGAAAAAGGAGGGTGATTTTTATAGAATTTTTTCTGCTGATTGTATATCCGTTTATGAAACTTCTACATCATAGAGACTCTTTACGCAATTCCACTAATAATGAATCAATCGAAGGAAAGTAAATTTAAACTAAAAAGCAATTGTAAAGTAGAAAAGACAAACCAAATCATACTACTAGAAAAGTATTCTAAATGCCTTCATTTTTACTATCAAAACATCAAAGTGTTCTAAAATTGACATAACGTACACACATGGGGGGGGGGTTAAAGAAATCCTTATTGACCATGGAAGATTCAGAGCAATATGTTAACATTAACTTGTTACTCTTTATAAATTTTTAAATGAAAACTGAAATTAATTAATTAATTAAGATAGTAATTTAATCAAATAAAATGATTATGAAGCTAAGTTCTAACTGATACAAAATCTTCTACAGGGATTTTTGAAAAAGGGAAACAAACAAGAAATGTCTATCTGCCAAGCCATTATTCAATACTTAAACGACATAATAAAACAGGCAAATCGACAGCCTTGTATTCGGCAAAGATTTTGTAAAATCCCAATCGATTTCGAAGCCAAAATGGGTCCCCCTTCATCAGGAGCAAAAAATTCTGCAAAAGCGAAAAAGAGAATATCGTTCGTATTTATACCCACAAGCGACCAGTGGAAGAGCCGATAGCGCCATCTATCGGCAGAAATAGTAAAGAAAAATAAAGTGTTAAGTAGTAGAATTTTGAAAGCATTAGGCAAGACTGGATTGGAATTGAAATCCTTAACTAAACAGGTTAATTTTTTGTGAATGTGAAAAGCTTCAAGAAAATCCAATTCCTTAATAGAACCAGCTTTCTTAACTTAAACGACATAATGAGAAAAAAAGTGATTCTTTCAGATTTTAAACTGCATGAAATTATTTAAACGCAGATGTAATTGCTATTAATACACCTTAATTGTTTTTAAAGAACAGTTACTGATAAATAAAAGTTTCATATATACACTGAGGGGGAAAAGGCGGGCAGTTCTATATCTCCGGTTCTACTAGGCCAATTGACGAAATTCAAATTGCGTTTTTTAATGTCTCGAAAGTACAACTTAGGATATGTATTAGATTTATATATAGCATTACTCTAACTTAGGTATTTTGACACAAAATCGGACTTTTTCTGAAATGACATGCCAATTGTTTTTTACATTTCGATTCTACGACTCAAATTGTAAATAAGTATTAAATTTTGTAATTTTTGGTGAGAAATTTATGGAGAAATTTAAAAATTTATCCTGGCGCATTTTTTCAGTTTGCGCCAAGAAACATTTACTTGGCGAACTTCTTAGTTTATGGCAACCTATTTTCCTTTCCTTTTTTATTATACACGAACGGAAAAATCGCCATCTTTCATACTTTCAAATAATTTTAACAAAGTTCGCAATCCACATTTGGCGTAATTATGGTTTATAACCAATATGCCAAATTTCAAAATGAGGCAATATGTAAATTCACGTATATAACAGGAAATTTTGAATAAAAAACTCTAATTTTCTGCAGGTATGCTTAGAAATACATCTACTTTAAGACGATGGCAAACATTTTGTAGGTTATAATTCAAAATGTTTTTCCAAAAATTTATAAAAATTATTTAAAAATAAAAATTTTAAAAATAAATCATAAACAATGGGTGACTTTTATTCTGAATGAACTTCAATTTCGAAATATGAAAGGAAGAATCAAATAAGTTTAATAAATGGAGATATTAATAAATATAAACCAAATTCAATTAACATTGAGGAGCTAAAATTTTGAGAGATAGTTTTCTAAACTCTAGTCCTGCGAATTTTACAAAACTTGGCAGTTTGGCGTAATTTGAGTCGCAGAATCGAAATATGGAAAACAAAATTGGCATGTCATTTAAGAAAAACTTCGATTTTGTATCAAAATACCTATACTAGGAGAATGCTATATATAAATCTAATGCATAGCCTAAGTCTGTAAGGTTTTATTTTAATTTGACTCTGTCTATCTCTTCTCATTTCAACTTCCCGTTAGAATAAGCGCGCGTTTCAGCTTTATGCTAATCTGAAGTGGAGCCAAGTAGTATTTAAACGAAAGGTAGAAACCTTTCAGTGTGGGAGAGCTTTTAGTCTCAGACCACTGTTACCCTATTCGACGTTCGCCTGATTAGCTAGTATTTAAATTCGAAGCCGTAGAGCTATACGTCATTACTTATTGAAGTAATTCCAAGTGTGTCAGTATTAGTTAAATCTTGCTACGCACCATTTAAATTAGAGGCCAACCTCGCTTTCATAGCTCTGTGAGCAACGACGATTTACTTTCTAATTAGCTTTAGTTTAAATTACTTTGATTGTTCATTTTAGACTCCAGCGCGGTCTTTATTTTCTATATCCCTCCCAAGTTGGGAAGTGGTTGTAAATAATTGTGGTCTAATAAAAGAGGATTTTAAATCCCTTTAAAGTGCAGTTCTTCTACCACTTATTTACAGTATTCTACCACAGAACATAGCTGCATTCAGCTCCCTGTTCAAGATCAGGATTGTGTAAAGTGCTTCACGAAGATGTTTGCCAAGAATATGCACCAAACACTCAGTCCTGACAAATCGCGCTTTCGACACACGAAAAATGCAAGGTGAATTTCGTCAATCGCCAGAGTAGAACGTGAGATGTAGAACTCTCCCATTTTTTTTCGCAGTGTGCATAACAGATACACTTGTTTATTACCCAGTCTTTATGAATGTTCACTTCTTAAATCCACATTTATTCATCTCTTGGAGGACAGATTCATGCCTCAAGACATAGCTGAACATTTCCGTGCTGTCGAAAGGCCCTGCCTTGCCACCTAGCTCATTGGGAAGGATTTCAGCAGGGATGAACTTGTGAAGGCCTTCAAGTTTTCTCCCATGAAGGAAAATCTAAGGGAAAAAAATTAAAATGAACAATTTTTAACTGTTGTCTTTACCAGTATCCTTGCATTTGTTAGGGGGAGAAAGGGAAATGTGTTTAACAATTTAACTTCAAGTAAACTTAATAGAATTTTAATTAAATAAAAGCATTAGGAACATGCGTTGGAATTAAATACCACATTGATTGGGTCATAAGATCATGTACACCTGTTCCGAAATTTCTTTCTGGATGATTAACGGCCAAGACTGTTAAGTTGAGAACTTGATTATGTTAGTGAACATCGATCTGGTCTAAAGATGTTAGACGCTGATGTTCTTATCAGAAATTTAGTTAAATACCATATTTACTCGTATACTTTCCCCTTTTTCTGCCAATTTTACCACTTGTTTTTGTTACCAATCTCATTTATCTCACAATGGTCAGCACAAGCCGTGATATTCATCGTGGCAAGGAATCAAATGCGCCTGTCGTTGGCAAGAGCCTTTAGCAACATATAGGTGACAGCCCTTCGACAGTTGCGTCAACAGTTTTGAGAGACAGCACCCCGGAGCAACCGGTCCGATGATTTCCCATCCCTCTTCCCCTATCAGCAACCTCTCGAGAGGACTTTTCGCTCGCCGCATATTTAGAGTGCCTTCATGCTGCCCACACACTATATATTTATAAAATCCTTAAAACATTCAATATGAACTGTTGTGGGGTTCCACCCTTTCATTTACAAATAAACGTGCAAGAACCTAATGAAGGGCTAAGCGAACAATCGTTTTAGTTCAGGAACAGAGACGTAAACTGGAGAAGAGTTAACTACCCTTTATTTCTCAAAATAAGAATTAACAGATGACCCTTTTCTCAGGGCGTACAACAAATCCTCCATTTGGGCTTGAACTCAAAATAATAAGATTTCGTCAGGACTGGGGGTTCGGTTCATACTCTTGGCGAATATATTCGTGAAGTAAACTAAGTCCTGATCTTGAACAGGGAGCTGAATGCAGCTATGTTTTGTGGTAGAAAATTGTGGTTAAGTGGTAGAAGAACTACACGTAAGAAGGATTTAAAATCCTCTTTTATTAAACCACTATTATTTACAGCCACTTCCTAACTCGGGAGGGATAACAGAAAATAATGACCGCACTTGGATCTAAACTAAACAATCAAATACTTCAAAATAAAGTGAATACAAATAAAGGAATCGTTGCTCACAGAGCTATGAACGCGAGGTTGGCCTCTATGCTAAACGATCAAGGGTGCGTAGCAAGATTTAGCTAATACTAACGCACTTAGATTTCTTCAATAAGTAATAGCGTAACAGCGCTAAGGTTTAGAATTTAAATACTAACTATATAAGGTATATCTCCCACATTCTTAGCGTGTCTTCGTGGTGTAATGGTCAGCACACTGAGCCGGTATTTCAGAGGTCCGTGGTTCGATCCCCGGCGAAGGCATTGCATATTTTTCATGTCTCCTGCTACTAAATAACCTAATGTCTCTACACTGGCGCCCGAACTAAAAGGGTTGTGGATGATGACTCTCCACACCCAGGATTTGGCGACTAGGTCCCCTAAAACCCTAGTCGCCCTTTAAAAAGGGGAGTATATAAGGTATATCTCCCACATTCTTACCGTGCCTTCGTGGTGTAATGGTCAGCACACTGAGCCGGTATTTCAGAGGTCCGTGGTTCGATCCCCGGCGAAAGCATTGCATATTTTTCATGTCTCCTGCTTCGTAATAACCTAATGTCTCTACAACTAGTCAGGCGAACGCCGAACAGAGCAGCAGTGATCTGAGACTAAAAGCTCTCTCACACCGAGCAGTTCCTACCTATCGCTTAAATATAAACTTGGCTCCACTTCAAATTAGCATAAAGCTGAAAACGCGCATTTATGCTAACGGGAAGTTGAAATAAAAACACATAGGAAAGGAAAATTAAAATAAAACTTTTTTAGTTTAAACTAAAACCTTACAAGTTTACTAATGCTTAACTAAAGAGATATAGCCGAAGCTATCAAAATTCTAAGTAGTTGGCCCCTAACTATCGAATAAGTTAGCAAAGCTACCAAGGGCCTGTAATACGGCCGAGCGTATTAACAGCTTAGAGAGTCGTAGCCAAAAGGCAAACGCGCGCTAGTCAGAAACTCTTAGGATTTCTATCAAAGTCAGTGAAACTTCAATTTGGATACTACCCTTACTTACTCATTTGCATTAAACGCGATTCTAAAAACACATTCTGGTAGAAAATTGTAAGCTGAAATTAGAACGGACAGGGAAGTAGCTTTAACTAAAAATAACTGTTTAAAACTTAGGATAAACCTTATACTGTAAACAATGTACCTAACGCTGATTTGAATCTTAAAAATGTGAAAAAATATATGTGCATAGTCTTTACCCACGACATGACACCGAACACAAAATTCAATGAAGAATTCTTTATGGTAAACATTTATCTGGATAAAAATGGAAAATTATTGTCACAATAGATGAATCTTGGATGCATTCAAATGACTGCAAGAAAAAGAGATCCATTTATTATTATCAAAATGGAGAAAAGAATCTTAAAACATGGCTCAAAGAATCTAAAGAAAGTTTTTCAAGGCGATTTATAAATGTTGATGGTTTCTCATATAACGACAAATGAAAAATAAAGAGAGTGGGGAAAAATGTAAGGATCATATTATTAGGAATATATCTGATACCCAACTTTCAAATATAAAATACTTTCTCTTTACCCATAATGCCATCAATCAGTAAAACTGCATCAAGTCAAAGCAAGCAGCTACACGTCAAAATCCTTTATTAATTTCTTGAAAACAATGGAGCAAAAAATGGCTACCAAGGCTGTCATTCTTATCCCTACTAAATCTCTTGATGTATCAGCTATGGAGTTTTGCGTTTTTGGACTTTTAAAAAGCGGATTGTCCAATTGGCGACCTATAACCTTCTTTAAACTTTGGAAAACTGTTCAAGAGGAATGGGATAAAACAGTTCTTCTGATACTACAAAATGTGTTATTGTCTTGGAAATAACGGCGTAGAAACATACTAAATAATAAGAGTCATCAATAGAGCACTTAAAACACAAAAGTTTAGGTAAAATATTTCTGTATATACAATGAAAATCATCTAAAATATACCCAAACAGCTTCTGCACACTGAGAAAAAAAATGGGACAGCTCTATATCTTTCGTTCTGCTAGGCCGATTGACGAAATTTAAAATGCGTTTTTTATGCCTCAAAAGCCCAACTTAGGATACATATATATATATATATTAGATTTATATATAGCATTGTTTTAATATAGGCATTTTGAAGCAAAATCGAACTTTCTGTGAAACGACACGCCAATTTTTTTCCATAATTCTATTCTACGACTTAAATTATGCCTAAATGCTAAATTTTGAAAATTTAGGGAGAAATTTACAAATTTATCTCCGAACATTTTTTTTTCAGTTTGCGAAAAAAATAATTCACTTGACGAACTTCTTAATTTATAGAAACCTACTTTCTTTCTCTTTTTTTTTATTGTATACGAGTGGAGAGAAAAGTTACATTCAATGCTTTCAAATAATTTTAACAAAGTGCGTAAAACACATGAGGCGTTGTTATCGCTTATAACAAATATGCCAAATTTCAAAACACACCAGTGTTTAAATTCACGTATATATTAATAAAAATTCTAATTTTTTGCAAGTGTACATAGACATGCATCTACACTGGTTATCATAAATTAAGGAAATATTAAGAAAATAGCGATACCTCTGTCAGAACAGACTGTTCTGTGCATGCTTTTGGCGAACATTGTCGTAACCGTTTCAAAGTCCTGATCTCGAACAGGGAGCTGAATGCAGCTATGTTTTTGTCAGTGGTAGAACAACTGCACATAAGAGGGGTTTAAAATGACCCTTTTATTAAACTACTATTTACAGCAACTTCCCAACTCGGAAGGGAAAACAGAAAATTACGACCGTACTTGGGTCTAAACTGAACAATCAAATAATTTAAAATAAAGTGAGTAGAAATTAAGTAGTCGTTGCTCTCAGAGCTTTAAACGCGAGGTTGGCCACTATTCTAAACTATCAGTGGTGCGTAGCAAGATTTGGCTAATAATAACGCACTTAGATTACTTCAATAAGTATTAGAGTAACAGCATTTTAGCTTAGAATTTAAATACTAGCTAGTCAGGTGGACGTCGAACAGAGCCGAAGTGATCTGAGACTAAAAGCTCTCTCACACTGAGAAGTTCCTCGTTAACCTTTAAATACAAAACTTGACTCCCCTTCAATTAGCATAAAGCTGAATCGCGCGCTCATTCTAACGGGAAGTTGAAATAAGAGTTCACAGGAAAGAGAAATTAACATAAAACTTTGTTAGTTTAAACTAAAATCTTAAAACTCCCTCAAAAATGAGCCAAACCACGCAAAATTTGAATGTGTTGCTAAGTAAGAATAGCTGAGTAAATCTGCAATATGCAAATCAGTGGCGCTGCACTCGGAATACGTCGTCTGCGAGGAGCATAAAAGTTCATGTTTGAGAGCAAGCCCACATATTTCACTGCGATAGTGACATCAGAAATCTGAGATAGCCAATTCGTAACAATGACCTCCAGGCATCATTTGCCTGTAGAACTACGATGGAGAGCCATTTGGAGATTAGAGGCACGACAAAGTCAAACAGAAGTGGCCAGATGGCTAAATGTGAGTACTTCTGTGTTCATAGACTTTGAAAGCAATTTCAAACCACAGATTCGGCATCTAGGAGGTTCAGCCATGGACGGCCAATTACGAGCGCCGATGACTGACATTTGGCATTATGTGCACGCAGGAATAGAACAGCTACTCAGACTCTTCTTAGATCCTCCCTTGCCGCAGCCACCGGAAGGTTGGTGTGAACGTCAACTGTGCGTAGAAGACTTCAAGAAGGGGGTCTGTACGCGAGGCGACCAGCCATTTGCGTGCCGCTTACGTCACGCCATAGGAGGGACCGTTTGCCGTGTGCACGACAACACATCCACTGTACACCTGATCAATGGAGGGCTGTTCTCTTTACGGATGAGTCCAGGTTTAGTCTAGAATAGGGGTTATTTGATATGGAGAGAACCTGGAACCCGTTATCATCCGTCAAACATCCGTGAAAGAGATGCATACGGAAGAGGCAGCGTCTGTGTTTAGGGTGGCATCTCTTTTGGTGGACGCACAGACCTTCATATCTTTCCAAGGGTAACCGTGAATGGTCACCTTCATAGAGATGACGTCCTTGATTCTTATGTGCCCCCAGATGCCGGGGCAATAGATGATGCTTTCCTGTTATAGGACGACAACGCAAGACCACACAGGGCTCCCATCGCAGATGATCATCTTTAATAGGAAACAATTATACGCATGGAGTGGCCAGCTGGATCCCCGGACTTGAATCCTATCGAGCACGTTTGGGATGCTTTAGGGAGACATCTGGCTGCTCTCAATCCACCCCCTCAAACCCTTACCGCGCTTGCAACTCTCGCTTCCTATGGAAATGATAGACCGCTTAATTGAAAGCATCACACATCGCTGTAAGTGCTGTATTGCTTCTAGAGGCGATCATATCCATATTGAAGGTACTTTTCCTATAGGAAACTGACACTTTCGAATTGTTCCTTTTATACATGTGCTAATTTCTATACTACCATAATTGTCTGGTAATTTCCTTTTATGTTATTTGATACCTTACTATGTGTTGTATATTGCGGGTAAGGTTCATAAAGTTCTACATGTAACTTTTTCAGTAATCGTGATTTTTGTGATTTTTCATTCATTTATGATAACCAGTGTAGCTTAAGAGGATGTTAAAAAATTTATAAATTATAATACAAACAACTTTTCGAAAAATTTTTAAAAATTATTTAAAAATACAAATTTAAAAAAATTATTTAAAAATAAGTCATAGAAAATGTGCGAATTTTGTTTAGATTAAACCCAAATTTCGAATTCTGGAGGATGGAATCAATTAAGTTTATTGAAAAAAAGAGATATTAATAAATATATATCAAATTTAATTAACATGGAGGAGCTCAAATTTTGAGAGAAAATTTTTAAAAGCTACTCGTGCGATTTTTACAAAATTTACCAGTTTGGCATAATTTGAGACGTAGAATCGAAATATGGAAAAAAATTGACATGCCATTTTAAAAGAAAAGTCTGATTTTTGCGTGAAAATACCTATATTGGAACACTGGTTTATATAAATGTAATACATACCCTGAGAGCTTTCGAACATGAAAAACGCAAGTTAAATTTCGTCAATAGGGGGTGTAGAGCTGAAGACATAGAACTGTTCCCCCGCCTTTTCCTCGCAGTGTACATGTTACGAAATCTTATAGATTAGTGTTATTTTTATTACTAAAATTAAATTAGGGAGAAAGAGAAAATTTTAATAAATTGCTTACCCTTTCTCTTAGCTTCTTCGGCATAGCAACTTTTATAACTCCGAAAAATATTTGGAAGAAGCCGGGCTCATTTACTAAATGTATTCCCTTGATTCGTATAGGAAAACAGTTCTAAAATACACAAATGAAAGCTTTAATTCAGTGTATTTTGCTTAGTATCAGCAATCATTTTACAAAGGATTTAGAATACAAGCGTAACTTATTGAACCGGATTTTGTGTTGGTTAGCGACATTTGACGGAGCACATGCTAATAAAAGAAATTATGTTGCATATGGAAACTTTTCATTTAATATTGCCACGAAACGCTCAGCTGCGGTATGATAGCTTCCTCGCAAAGCGGGTTAGGGTTGCCAGAAAATGGCAAGGAAGGTAGGCTTGTCAGATTTGGCTCAAAATCGCCCTTTTGGTGACAAAAATCTTCGAAATGCCATAGACGGGGCGAGAGCATTCTAGAACGAATTCTTACCGGTTATGTGCGATGCTCTTATCCCTTAAAGTATTCATTCGAAGTCTTTTCGCACGCGTTCGAGCACTGGTATATTCAACTGATAAGCCATAAGAGTACGCGTGATAAGGGTAAATGCTTTGACGGAGTAACTAATACTGCAAAGAGGGTGGGTTGTACCTGCAGGTGTGCACAAGAATATTATTCTAGGGTTTTGGGAAAAGGGGGAACAGAATTTGGGGGTACGAATACCCTTCAGACTCGGAAGAATTAGCGAAATTAGGAGTCAGAGGGTTTCTCCTTCTGCAGTCATTTGAAGTGATTTGATTTTGAAGTGAACATCGAAGGCTTTAGTAAATCGAATTTGCTTTAGTTAAAATACACTTAATCTAATACGCCTTTCAGTAGTTAATATGGCTCTTTCAAAACGAAACAAGCACAGCGCTGGTTTCAAATGCAAAGTCATTCTGTTTCAGGAAAAAAATGGAAATCGTGCTGCAGCAAGGATGTTCGGTGTTGGTGGAAGATGGAACGGATGATGATTATTTATTTATGGATAAGTGTTACAGTGGTAGTGAAGATGAAACAGAGTTCGATGATGTGCCTGAAGCTACAACGGAAGACGAACAAGGCGGACTTTTCCTTTTTCAGATAATGTAAATTTGTGAATTCATAAGGTATGCCATCTTTCAGATTTCTTTTTTTGGGTTGGGGGTTTTTAAAATTTGATCGTTTATTTATTAGCAATATGTGGAATAACTTTCATTCATTTTCGATAATTCCTTCATTGTGTTGCATTTTTACAAACGTTAGTGTCCCAGAAAATTAATCTATTGCAGTAGTATACTAAGATAAATTTCCATTCTTTTCTAACTTTCTGATTTAAAGTGGTAGTGTTGTTGAATTTGAATCTTCCAAATGTGTAATAAAATTATTAAATCAAAAAATAGAGCTATGTAGTAAAATTTCTTCCTATGTTCTTATGTGACTCTAAAAGAGGAGTATCAAATTATCTAAAAATTGAAAGATTTATAGTGGCAGCAATGAAAGAAGAGGTAATATATTCAAGTGTACAAAAGGTTATCGATAAGGAACGTTACAAAACGGTTCATGAAAACACGATAACATCACAGTTATCCAGAAATACCTTCCATTAAAACAGAAAATTTGTTTGGAATTTTACTTGAAATGCAGGAAACGAAATGCACATTAAAAACGACTAGAAAGATTTAAAACGAGGAAAAGATTAAAAACGAGGATACTCATGTCAATGTCACCGTTAGAGTATGAAACCCGTTATTTTATAGAATACCTAGTTATTCCATGAAATAACTGATCGTGTCCGTTAAAGTGTAAAACTCTCTTATATTTCATGGTTTAATTATGGTTTAATGATCTGCAGCCCGTTAAATTGTAAAATAATCCATATCATATATCTCGCTTTTTAGTATAAGGTACATTTACGTTTCGTTTAACAATATGGAATGTTCGTATAAAACCCAGTGTGTCAACAAAAAATGTTTCTGTTTTAGAAACAATGTTCTTTGTAATTCCAAGTGTCATTTTAGTAATCCTTCTTATAACAAATGATTTTATGGTACGTTTCCATAAATACCATTTATACGCTGCATAAATTAGATAAATTGCTTCTTTTTTATTTTAATTGTCTATCATTAGTTTATTTATAGAATACCTAGTTATTTCATTTTATATAAATTGTTTATTTTACACTTTAACTGTCTCTCATTAGTTAATTTATAGAATATCTAGTTATTTCATAGAATAACTAGTTAAAGTGTCAATTATTAACATATTACACACTTTAACGGACACGATCAGTTATTTCATGGAATAATTAGGTATTCTATGAAATAACTGCATTATATACTTTAACGGTAACATCAACATTTCGAAGTGAAATGTACAATATTTCAAGAAATATTCACTTTCTTTCTAACTTGTTTTTAATTTCGTTAAGTCATTCGTAAATCATGTGAAAAATAAGAAAATTCACTATTTATCAATGAATCAAATTTTATTGGAAACGCAAAGTTTGAAAGGTAAAACCTGCCGTATATTTCAGCGTATAACGCGCACTTTTAATACAAAAAATAGGACCGAAATTTACGGGTGCACGTTATACGCCAGTTATAGAAATGATAGGCCAAAAATAAGGAAAAAATTCGTTTTTTTACTGCACCAAAATGCTGCTTAATTTAAAGAAATGGCATGACATGCCTTATGAAATTAAACATTATCGAATAACAGGAAGAGTTCATCATCTTCATCATTCGTAATATCTTCAGGCGTATCATCCAATTTTGTTTCATCTTCACCATCATCGTTATTTTGATCCATAAATAAACAATCTATCTTTCACCAACACCACACATCCTTGCTGTAGCACGATTTCCCTTTTCTCTCGCAAAATTAATGACATTGCATTTGAAACCAGCACTATACTTGTTTCTTTTCGCAAGAGCCATATTTACTATTAAAAAGAGTACTACAAGGAGCAGCGGATCAACTGCATTTCAAGTGAAGCAAATACGAATTACTAAAGCGTTCGATTTTCCCTTCAAAATCACGGCTTCAAATGACTGCAGAAACGGAAAACATCTACCTCCTAATTCCACGAATTCATTCAGGTTGGAAGAGCTGTACAATAGCATTATTTTGGACACCTGCATTGAATATAATCCATCCTCTTTGTAGGCATATTTATTTCCTCAAGCATTAAACCCACACACATATTGTTCCCTTTATTGCTTGTCAGTGCAGTTTACCATTGTTCGAAAACCTAGGATAAATGTTCGAATAAGTGATTTCAAAAGATAATAGCCCTACAGCTAGATAATAGCCCTTTTAGGATAATAGATAAATAGATTTTAGGATAATAGATTAAAGATAATAGCCCTTTTAGGTTTTTTCGTGACGAATTGGTTGCCTGTTATACATCGAATATACCTAAAAATTATAAAAAGTAGCTTGAAACTTAAAATGCGCGTTATACGTTGGCGCCTTATACGCCGGAAAATACGATACATTGAATACATTACGGATTTAACTTCCAGTCGACGGAATCCTAGAATGAAGTCCTTTAACTCGGAGTCAATGGAATTCTGGAACCGGAAGTAAATGGTAATCGAATGCTATGTTTTAAAGATTAATTCGAAATAAAAATTCTGTCATTTTTATAACTAGGTATTACATACTTTTCGAGTAATATTCATCTAACTGTGTAATAACAGGAACATGGTTAACGCAAATTTTTCGATTGATACATTTGTTAATTACTCCACCTGAATCCTGAGGTGGCCCAATACCTGTTTTCAGTGGTTACAGAGGAAAACATCCTAGACGAAAGAGTGGCAACGAAAACAATGCAAGGGGGTGAAAAGAAAATACAGCTAAAATATCGCGGTTCTAAAATACCGTGTTGTAGACGTTAAGTTTCTAACAGTTATTTTAAGTTTAAACATGCCTTTCTGTTTATTCTCGTTTCCCATCTACTATTCCGTACCAGAATGAGTTTTTAGTATCGCGCTGTATGCGAATGAGTTAGAAGGAGTATTTAAGGAAAGTTCAGCTTACTTCGAGACAGCGAGAGCTTATAAGTCCTTATCGGCGCGTATTCGAGAGGTCGAAGTTCAAGTGCAAGCAAAGGCATTGCGCATTTTTCAAGTATTCTTGCTTCACAAATACCTAATCTCTCTACAGTGGCGCCCGAACTAAAAAGGGGTGGATGATGATTGTTTAGCACCACGGTTTAGTGATCGGGTCCCCTAATCCCCAATCGCTCTTTAAAAAGGAGGAGTATGTAAGGTATTTTCTCTCTCCTTTTTGCCTTCGTGTTGTAACACGGTAGCACATTTGGCACGTATTCAAAAGATTCAAGTTCGAATCCCGGCGAGGGCATTGCTCATTTTTCATGTATCCTGCTTCTAAAATCTTAACTCTTTTACAGTGCTATAAAACATCATCATAGGAAATAAAGCGATTCAAAACAAAAGTTTTAAAGCATCGTTCTAAAAGTTTTAAAACATCATTGTAAAAACACAGTAGTGAAAAATAAAGAACTTATAAATCATCGCATAAGTGTGTTTGAGAGTTTAAAAATTATAAGTGCATATTTACATGATTCTTTGTGAGCACAAGAAAGAATCAGAAATATTTTTACCCCTACATTTCATGTTTTCGAATTTACTAATTAATTTCTACTCAAAAAGCAAAATAGAAAATTTTTACATTTGAAAAATGAAAATAAGTAGAAAATTAATTCTACGTATAAAGCTGATAAAATTTTAAACTTATGTAGTTAACAATAAAATCCCATTATTTAGTTATCCTGCTTGAATTTATAATTGTTTTATTTTTTACCTCGATGTTTTAAAACTGCGAAGTTTTTGAACTGCTCTATTTTCCATGACTATGTCTTTTACTACGAAGTGCTGGAAATGCAATGTTTCCTCCTTACTACTATTTCTACCACAATGTCTTAAACGACGATATTTTTCTTTTGCATTGGCTTCTCAGAGGCGTTTTCTTCCGCGATGTTTAGAATGGACGCCATTTTCAGCCATTTATCAACTTCTTTAATATGCGACATATTAATACGACTTAAATTGACTTAGTATTATCTTGTACTTACTTGTAAGCACCTGAAGATGAAGATCAGAAATTTTGGCGATACGTATTTAAATAACATTTGCAAGGTAAAGTCTTTAAGATCTAAGGCAATTACATATCCACACACAGAGCATGCATCCAGTCGATTAATAATGTTTGCAATTGTGAATATGGTTGCCGTCAAATCTTCGATTGTAGCTTCCTTCCAATTCAACTGACCTGTAATGATATATATCTTTGTATTTATAAATTAGACACTGAAACATTTAATTCACGGCTACCCGATTGCGAATTATCAGTCTTTTTGTTAGAGAGAAAGTGCCGAGGCGAGCAAGAATAGAACGGTCAGACAGTTGTACTCCCACAATATAGCTCACAACAAAATAGCCCATGAAACAATTATCCATACATCACCTGCTTCAGGAAAACGGTTTGTATTTCCATGCATATTTTAATCAAGTTATATATTGTCAAAATATTAGTCAGTGTAACAATATGTGTAAATGCGTGTAGCTAGAATTTATGCGTGTAATTGTAATTTGTTATCAAGGTCACCGTAGGATGATAGGTCATCGTAGGTCACCGTAATATGTCTCTTGAACGACGTATGTATGTATCTTGAACTGTATTTATATATATAATCAATCTATATTAACTCAGCGAGACGCCAGTGTGCCCCCCCCTCTTGGCATCTGGGCTGTTCTAGTTAATTGTGTACGTGGTGCTGTACTGATAACCAGTATGGTAGAGGCACAGTGACCACGCCCGCCGTCACTTGTCACTTGCTTCAATAAAACGTAATGACTCTGCAAGGTGAAACGTAAGGGTACAAACAAACTGCGCATGACAGAGTGTATTTAAGGAAAGGATCGTTCAGCGTGCACTTAGGAAATTCCACGCTTTGGTCGCTTGCCCTCCCGGACGACTTTCATGGTGTCGGTTTGCAAAATTTCGTGAAATCTCAAGCTATGCAGTCAAATTAAATAACTACCGACAGCTGGATGGTAGAATGAGGTGGAGAGAAACTGGGAGAGTGGATGCAGAGCAGCCTCAAACCGAAGTTTCTAAAGACTTGAATGTATCGCCAAGCGTTGCATGCAGCTTCCGAAAGATTAACCTTCCAGCACGCGCGCTTTGCCATTTTACATGACCACGCGCGCGTCGTATTTTTTATGACATCTGTTATTTTACCGTTTTCGTCACAAAAAACGACAGAAATGAGTTAATATTTATAATAAATTTGTTAAGAAATAAAATAGTAACCTTATTATTGCAAAATATAAATGATATCCCATTCAAATATAAGTGAAGTATATTTAAGCAAACTTATATATTTATTTGTACATTCCAAAATTTCATCAAGCATATTTATATCAATTATTTTCAAAAATGATCCGATTACATCCTTTATATCCTTGGCATGCTGTTTTAGGCCTGGTAACACTTTCACAATATTCATCGTTTTCGTCTTTGAGCAGTTTGCATATTTCTGTTTTAGCCACTTGGAAGATTTATCCTTACCAATCTAGACAATTTCATTTCTTTTTTCTATATCGCTATTATCATCATCATCCGAAATATATTGTTCAGGTTCACTGCTAATATTATTTATCTCTATATTTTCCTCGCTCAAATCGCTACTGTTTTCATATCCAAAGGTTTCCTTATCTTCCTTTTCTTCATCAAATAATTCTTGAAGAATTTGAGCAAAATCAGCTGGTTGCATATATTTTATTGCCATGAAAACCGATATAAAAATTACAAAGCCGACTGTATACAAATTAAAATAATACAAGGCAATTAATAACACAAAATTACAAAATATAAGAGTAAAAATTATTTTCCAAATTTTCACCCACGACCACGCGCGTGTCGTAACTTTTACGAAAAAGCTACCACGTAGCACAAAATCCCAGTAAAAAAAAAGAAAAAGAAAATGACTTCCTGTTGGCACATTCCATGATGTGGGGAAGGGTAAAAAGGAGGAATATAAATGACCTTCAGACGTCTCAGCTTCGATATGCGAAAAATGTGCATTAAAAACAGAATTTGTCGTAAATTTTGCGCAAACGCGCGTGCTGGAAGGTTAAGAATAGCGGGTCTGTAAACAGAAATCCTGAGAAAAGTCTCCAAGAGCCACAGAGCCAACAACGATCGATATGTGCCAATTTCAGCTGGGCATAACAGGAACGCAACAGCTTTTTACTTCCCTCGTGTCATCCATTCAGCTACAGGAAGACAAGTTTCAACGCTTACTGTTTCCAGAAATCTACTTGAGAGAAGTCTGTTAGGTAACAGACTAGAGTAGGATGATCCAGTCCAGAACTGATTCAAAGAACCGGTACAGTTAATTGAGTGAACTTATTCCGATTGCAGAAAACGGAGTTAGTTACATTTCTTTTACAATTCACCGGTAGCTGTTCTTGGAAAGGTTCCAAGAAAGTTCTATTACCATTTGGGGGAATAAAAGAATGTTTATTTTCTGATGTTAAATGTGCGTTTAGTTATTATAGTTTTCCAACTTTTCGAAATCTTTTTGTTCTAGAATTTTATTGTTAGTTCTGTGTAGAAAGGAGATTTTAGAAAATATAGTTGAAAGAACTATAACAGTTAACAAAATTAGTTCAGAGAGTTCATGTTTGATTGGGTAGAGATTCTTTCCATCCATGGCTCATTCGTTTCTTTTCGCTCTTCGCTAAAAACTCTGTAACTCGCCCGTCAAATTCTTTTCCACTTTTCGCTCCATCCTCGCTACTTTTCATTCACCGTTTCTTTATGATCTTTTTCATCCCCGTTATTCTTATCGAGCTGTGAGTGATAAAAAGGAACCGATTCATTTGAGTGAGCGAACCGTTCTTATCCGATCTCATAAAAAAGTAGTTTTGCTCATCCGAACAATTGCGTCAAGAACAATCCTGCGCACAGGGGAGCCTGTTAACTCTTTGAAGGGCGGTGGTTACCTACAGAAACCACTTTTTCTATTGAACGTCTTACTCAATCGAGTGAGTGGTTTTCAAGTGTGACCTTTTCTGAAGATCCCTTGTAGCTCACTAGATGACAATTAAGAAACATAAGCCAGTAGTTGATGCAGAGATTCGTCTTCAAGAAAATAAGCATCAGCCATTTAAGAGACCATCACGACTATGTGCGCTGTGAAGCATCAAGAAAAAGCCTGTAAGAACAGTGTGGGAATACAGAACATGCAAAGTTGCACTCTGCTTGAAAAGAAAAACTGTTTCCATGAGTACCATAGTGACCTATTTGTAGGGAGATGTGTTCTGTGGGCGCTGTCACTGATAGTAACTACCCAAAGTGGTCATTTTTTTTGGCTCTTTTTCTGCAAAATACACTCTTAGACAAAAAAAACGACGCACCAAAAAGGATTTATCCAAATGGGACGAAAATCGGTAGAAGTGATGTATATGCACAGAAAAAAAATTATTACAGTTTGAGAAAAATTGGTTGACTTATTAAACTGATAGAGCTTCACAAAGTGAAAAAGGTCAGTAACACGTTTGTCCACCTCTGCCCCTTATGCAAGCAATTATTCGGCTTGGCATCGATGGATAGAGGTTGCGAATGTCCTCCTGAGGGATATCATGCCAAATTCTGTCCAACTGGCGCGTTAGATCGTCAACATCCCGAGCTGGTTGGAGGGCCCTGCCCATAATGCTCCAAACCTGCACAATAGGAGAGGGATCCGGCGAAATTGCTGGCCGAGGTAATGTTCGGCAAGCACTAAGGCAAGCAGTAGAAACATGTGCAGTGTTGTTGCCGGCATTATCTTGCTGAAATATAAGCCCAGGGTGGCGTGACATGAAGGGCAATACAACGGGCCTTAGAACTTCGTCGACGTACCGCTGTGCTGTAAGGTTGCGACGGATGACAAGCAAAGGGGTCCTACTATGAAATGAAATGGCACCCAGACTATCACTCCTGGTTGTCGGCCTGTCTGCCGGAAGACAGTCAGGTTGGTATCACATCGCTCTCCGGGGCGTCTCCAGACTCCACATCGCTGGTCATCGTGGCTCAGTTCAAAGCGGGACTCACCACTGAAGACTATTCTACTCCAATCAGTGACATTCCAGTGCAATGAGCACGACACTACTGCAAACGGGCTTGACGTTGTACAGAGGTCAATGGTAGTCGGCGCAAGGGAGACCGTGACCTCAGCCCCCTTTCTGTGAGCCGTCTATGCATGGTCCTTACGGACACTGAAGCATTAGCTGCACGTACAATCGATGATAATGATGCATCTGGGGCTCTGAGTGGCGCTCTGACGATTGTTCGGTCTTCACGTTCTGTCGTTTCTCTAGGCCTATCGCTTCCTTCTTGACGCTGTGTGCGGCCATGGTTCACCCATTTCTGCCAACATCGTCTAATAGTGGCATTTCTGCTGCTCAAATGTCGAGCTATTCGCCGATAAGACCAACCGGCTTCTCTCAGCCCAACTACACGACCTCTCTCAAATTCTGACATCTGCGCGTATCGTTCGCGCACCTGTATGCGAGGCACAGTTATTGTCTACCAGGGTACACGGAATGAAATTCGTGAAGAATTTATGACCTGGAATCGTAATTTCTCCTCTTAAATATCCTGTCAGTTGCGCAAATCAGATGCACTGTAGCGACAACCGTTCATTCATTGCCAGCCAAAATGTAAAATTTTGCATTTTCCGTCGAAACCTGTATGCATATCAATTTGTGTCCAATTTGATTTATATCTTCTCGGTGTGTCGTGGTGCGCCGTTTTTTTTTGTATAAGAGTGTACGCGTAATTGTCGCAAACAATTTCATTGTAATACCTGATACAGTAAAAAAATAAGAGTTTTACTGAAAAAGGTAACTGCCTTTTCCTGCTCCCCGTACTGCAGAAAACATTAACTATGGACCAAACATCAGCGAGGTATCGCTGTTTTCACAGTTGAATTCGAATTAAGCCTAACATCTGAATTCTTGACGTACTTTCATCTGGAGAGAGTCACGTATCCGTTACCTGTCCTCCATCAACCAAGAAAAGAAGCAGCATGGCAGCTGCAATTGGATGCTCCGAGTAGGTATTGTATTTGCCAGCTGCGCAGATTTTCATATCTTTCCAGAAGTTGTTTGACTTTTAAAAAATGTGGTTCGCAGTTATCTTAATAACTACAACCTTCGTACACCTAGATCTAATCTGGTGGGTGTTTTGAGCAGTCAGTTCGGATGTATTGAACAGCCACATAGGTAGACCTGAACTTTATAGAACAAATCTGGGACTGTTATAGGATGGAATTGCCAACAGCCTATCCCAGAGCATTGCAGGACGAGAATACTGCTTTGTTATAGAAGTGAAACATACACTGGTGTGCAAAAATTAAGGACGAAGTCGAAAAATTAGCATATCATCTGAACGAAGAGGCAGAGCGGACAGAAAGACCAATCAGAAGATTAAGTAAGGTGATGTACGGTAGCACATGCGCAGATATGCAGGTAGTCGTAATGGGGGAGTGTCTGAGTAGTATAAAACATGTTGTCGGTGTAAGATCAGTATTTCTGGCAAAGAGATTGCACGCCGTATGGCAGTTAAAATCACACCGAGTTGCTGCCTCAGCGAGAAATGGCGAATAATCAATCTGTTAGACGACATCTGGATGCTTTTACCCGAGGTCGAATCATTGGATAGTTGGAGGAAGGCAGTAGTGTGACAAGTGTGGCTGCAAAGTTTGGAATTGCTCACAGCATCGTTTCACGACTTTGGAGACAATTTCAAACTACAGGAACAGCTATCCGGGGGTTTAGTAGTGCTCGTCCACGAGGAACCACACCCGCAGATGACCGGTATATTGCCTTACAGGCCAGAAGAAACAGGCGGCAGACAGCGGGAGAAATCGCTAGACACACGACACAGGCGACTGGACGACCGATATCGCGTTTTACCGTGGCCAGAAGACTGCACGGTGGTGGTCTGTTTGCACGACGCCCTGTACGGTGTGTACCTCTAACGCCTGCCCATCGGAGAAGGCGTTCTCTGTGGTGCCGGGAACACCGGAATTGGAGAGACAATGAATGGGGACAAGTACTCTTTACAGATGAGAGCAGATTTAGTCTGAGTTGCGATTCTAGACACATACACATCTGGACAGAGCGGGGAACACGCAATAACCCCTTCAACATCATCAAAAGGGACTGTTTTGGAGGTCGCGGAGTTCTCGTTCGAGCAGACATAATGCTTGGTAGCCGGACCGACCTTCATATCTCCCAAGGAGGTTCGTCACCTGGGACTGCTATTGTAACGAGGTTCTTCTTCCTTACATGCGTCTTTTCACAAGGGCTATGGGTCCTCAGTTCCTCTTCATGGACGACAACTCTCCACCTCATCGCACAGTTACTGTCGAAGAGCTGTTGGAGACTGAAGATATTGAACACATGGATTGGTCGGCAAGGTGTCTGGACCTAAATCCCGTCAAGCATGTACGGAACTTACTAGGGAGACCCGTGGCAGCACGTAACTTATCGCCAGTAACGATTCCGAAATTGCGATTAGTGCTACAAGAGGAACGAGTAGCAGTGTCTCAACAGCTCATTAACAACCACATATCCAGATGCACAAATGATGTGAAACCTGCCTAGCAGTCAGGGGAGATCATATCCCCCATTAAAGACCGGATGTTTGTTGCTGGACACCCATCACAGGGATGTTTCGGCCTTCAGTCGCATTGCGCTCCATGTTGCTTTTTCAATAAAGCTTCTTTTTATCCCTCTGATTTCCCTTTTAGTAAGTGTTGCTTACATTACTCATGTCCTTACGTATTGGGGATCTTACGGTATTAAATGTGTTGATTTGGAAAGCTTTTGTGCAAAGTTATATTGAAAAAACCGTCTCGTCCTTAATTTTTGCATACCAGTGTACTTCTACAGCGAATCATGAATTAGTCCATTTCCTGTGGAAAGTCACGTTGTGAGAGTCACGTTGTCCGAGTGGAAGAAATCATACTTCCTATCAGCCTCTTTTTCAGCAACTATGCATTTTCTATTTGACTTCTTCGCGTCGAAGACCCTTACGGACGATCATGCTTATGCACTGACTATTGCATGGTATATTGTTTTCATTACGTCAACGTGTTGTTGCGTGCGTACGGGTTTGTAATAAATTTAATGCGCAAGTCTGATAAAAGGCTAACAAAATTTATTTTTATCCCAAGAAAATATAACAAAACGCTGGAATTTTCCTCAGAGATATCGTACAATATCGCAATTTGCGCAATATAATCAATAGTTATCCTTTAAACTATTAAAATCGTTAGTAGATTAGAATACAGGACAATGCAAAAAGAAAGCTAATTTGATCTCACCGTGAATTCATACAATCAACAACAACAGTTAACTAAAGAACTACTAAGCTGAGAAGTCGCTCTCCAGCGTTTTAAAGCTTCGCGAGAAAGTTCTAGTAATTTCCTTTGTTTTTCGAGATTTCTGAAAAGCAAACGAGTAGAACTACGGTTACAGCTAACACAGTAGTCACTTACCTTTATTCAGTTTAAATATAAATTACGAGATATCTATTAATTAAATTTAAATGCGCGTGCTCCTGTATTTTTACTTTTCGGGCGTAGCTTTGTGTTAAAACATGTCTCGTGTTCTCTGCAAGTAGAAGAAATTACTGTGATAAAGATCCAATATAGCCTTGCTACGCTGAGATGAACAGGCATCTAATTAGCCGATATATCAGTGTATGATATTGTCGCATGCTTATGGGTTCGTAATAGATGGAATGCACAAATCCAATGAAAAGTTAATAAAACTTATTCTAATCACAAGAAATATAACAAAACGTTGACTATAAACTATTTCTCGGAGATATTCGTACAATATCACAATATCAGGCAATCATAATAATCAGCCCTTATCCTTCAAAGTACTAAAACGTTAAATAGAACGCAATTCACAGCGCAGAGAAAGCTAATTCGATCAACAATAACAACAGCAGCTAAATAAACAAATGAGCTGAGAATACTCTCTGTCTGGCTTTTTATAGCTTTCAATCGGTCGCGAGAGATTCTAGTAATTTCTGCTTCTCAAGATTTCTGGAAAGCAAAAGAGTAGAATTATGTTTACCGTTAACATAGCAGTCAATTACATTTACTCGAATTAAATATCAATTACAGAGTTAGACCTTTATTCAATGTTAAATGCACGAACTCTTTGTCTCGTGCTGCACAGCACGGGGATATAAAACAATTTTAATTATAATTCTACTAAAAATAGCTAACTAAATACAAAATCTGTAACAATAAGTTCATACAAAATCTCGTTAAAATGCTCTTTTCGATAATTAATGTTGTCGTTGATGTCACCAATCTCAACTTGTCAGAAAAAGGTAAGCACAAGCCCACGACATTCATCGTGGCACTGAGTCATATGCGACTGTCGTTGGTAAGCGCCTTGAGCACCAGCCTGACCTAAGCTCAATTCCAGCCAGACTTATATATAGCTCAATTATATAAATATAAAGCTCAATTAAGATAGAAAGCCCAATTAATTACATAAATATAAAGCGCAAAGATTATATAAAGCTCAATTCCGCCACGCTTTTGAGAAAAAGCACTCCGAGGGGGT
>KK117011.1:83245-110346 GCA_000611955.2 Stegodyphus mimosarum
TCAATACAAACAAAAATAAAGTTTTCTTATTATAATTTATTTTGACAATGCAATATATATATGTGTGTGTGTGTAAAATAAAATAAAATTGTCAAATTTAAATTTAAAATCTCCATAATTGCTCATTTTTAATTGAGGTACTTCCTCTCTAGTAATAACTTTCCCTAAACTGCGTCATATCTGAAAACTAACTCCGCATTATGTCATCTTAAAACTTCTGCAATGTTTAAGAGGTTTGTAAGGTTTATCCTAAGTTTATTAGCAGTTATTTTAAGTCTTGTATCTTTTCTATCTTATTCTAATTTCAGCTTAAAATTTCCTGCCAGAATGTAATTTCAGAAACGCAGTAAATGCAAATGAGTAAAAGTACTATTTAAGTCGTGACTTAACAGACTTCAAGAGAGAGAGTCTGATTCCCTGACTAGCTCGCGTTTGCCTTTGGTTAAGTTCTCCCTAAGCTACTACGCTTGGCCATACCTTAGGCCTTTGCTTGGCTTCGCCGATTAAATTAATATTTATAGGCCAACTACGTAGATTTCTGATAGCTTCGGTTATATCCTTCAGATAGCTTTAGTTAAGCTTACTTTAATTTAAATTCATTGTTATTTAAATTAAAGCCCGAATAAAGGCTTTGTGTATACTCCAAGTAGGTAATAAGTAGTTCCAAGTAGGTTGATTGTAAATGTTCTGAAAAATAAAGGGTATTGAACCCTTCTTACGATTTCCGTGTTTATTCACACACTTAAGAGATTATTCGCCTGTTAGTGTTCGTGGACAGAACTTTGGAATTAAATAAGTAAAACCCCACAGGTTTAAGAAATTTTACCCAATCATGTTAACGAAATATATTACAATAAATACCGTTGCAATCCGACTACCCTCCCGCCTTACTCCGATCCCCCCCGAGACTCAGTTGAAAGTTTTTAATCTGACTGTGTGAGGGGATAGATGAATGTAGCTTATCAAAGCCTGCCTGGCTGTATAAGCATGAACATATCGCATTTAAGCATTTACCCTCCCTCTTTTTCTGCCTATGCTTACTAGCTGGAGAACGTCTCTTGCTTGGCTGCTTTTGCTAAAAATGCAATGCGCCATTATCAAAATTGTGGGAGGTAGATTGGCCCAATGCTGAAGTGCAGCAAGTAATAAAGATGTATTTGTAATATCAAGTGATTTTGTGCAAAAACTCACTGCATCTTCTGCTACATAATTGATATTTTCAGTAATCTTCTAATCCTCAATCCACTCGTGACTGCAAAATAATGTCTTCTCTAGTCAAACACTCTATATATGGGATGGCATCGTCGATAATAATCAGATGACGCTGCAAGCTGTGCGAAAGAACCATTTTTTTGCTGGATAGAACGCAGATGATTCCACCATTAAGACGGTAACACGACTGAAAGACGCTTGGATGTAAAAGACGCTGATTTGTATTCATCTGTAAATAATATCATTTATTTCCTTCTATGAATGTAATCACTTTGTAGTTTATAGCAACTATTCATGTTTCCATTAAATCTTCGAGTTTTCTATAAATCGGATTTTAATTATGGAAAAACCCTAGACAATCATCTCTGAAGTAAATTTACAGACATCATATTCCTTGATAGTAAGTACCGATTAAAATGTGAAAAGATTTTTTTAAGGAAAAGGTAAAAGTATAGTTTAAATGCACGTTTACAGTTTATTTTCCTCTGAAGGTCCTAACACTTAAGAATCTTGAATAAAGTCGCACCCTAGGGTAGTAGTACAAGTAAACATTGGACAATATAGAGAACATTGAAAGTAACATAAAAATGAAAAATATGAAAAATAAAAAGTTATATTGATCTCCCAAATTCAATGCTTCAAACAGAACTTATCAAGAGAAAAGTGTTTTGCAGCCTTCTACAAAGTTGATCAATGAGTTTCGAATACAGGTTTCGTTCCTCTGAGACATTTGAGATATTTGACCGTAAAATTTGAAAAATATTCTAAATTTAAAGTCCATCGTTTGGAGACTCTCAAATGTTCAGATCTTTTCTTGAACCATATTCGCAACTTTTAAAAAGGAACATAAAAATCTTATAAAAACATATACTCAAAAAAACAAAATAAGATGCAAAATTCAAACTGTTTTACTTACAAAAAAGCAAACTAATATTTAAAAGTAAATGAAGATATATAACCACATAGAGTACGGATATTCCTTAAATTAAAACCAGTAGGTAAGATCAAAATATAAAACCTAAAAAAGGGCGGTTCGAATGTGTGAAATATATAGCTTAAATTCGAAACGATATAGTAAACTGAAGTCTGTGTTGAGAGAAACAGAGAAAAACAATTGACTACGAAGTGGCGTAGATGCTCCTTTAAAAATCAAAAGCAAATGCAAATTGCTAAAAAAATTTTTTGATGGCGTTTTTTCTATGGCGTATTTTTTATAATAAACGCCCCTGGAACTTTTAACAGTTTGCAGTCTTAGATGGCTGAGTGGAATGGTAGGAAGAATATGTTGACACGAACCACGTTCAGCTGATTACCATTTTTATTTCAAGGCACAATAGAATCATTCTTCTTATACGATATACTTTTTGATCATAAGCAATTATAATAATTTCATATGCACTGTTTCTTAAAGGTATGACGCAGGCATTTTTAGCAAGGCAAAGTAGTGATGTGTTGGCAAAGGTGAAGTTACAGAAAGGAAGATGGGACGTAATTGCTTGCAAAGCAGTATTTATACCAAGTAGATGCAGAAAGTACTCCAGGCTATGATGGGTTGATTTTCGGTTGTTATGTAACATGGAAAGATCTCGAATTTGGTAGAACAGATGAATTTAGGGGAGAGAACATCAAATCTAGAGTAGTTAATTTAAAGGTCGCCAATTTTTTCCCAAAGCAGCCATCGTATTTTGTTATATCCTACGATTGGCGATCTCAAAATTAACTATTCTAAATTTGGTGTTATCCCCCTAAATTCATCTGTTCTCCCAAAATCGAGATCTTTTCGTGTTACATAATGTTGCTTGAAAAATGGAACTAAAACCCAAAATTAAATAATCACAACCTGGATACTTTACGCACCTACCCGTTATTGTATATCTAAATTTATAAGGCGCCTTTAGCACCCCTAGCCTTCTATCAGTTTTAAAAATATGTGCTAAGAAATTCGTCACCCCCCAAACAATTATGTGTAACCATCAAGCTGCTCGCGCTTCTTCTAAAATTCCATCGGATCATTCCACTATGACGCAATTTCCTATCATCTACGCAGCATTATAATCATTTGAATGACTAGAAAGTGACTGTTTTTATCTCCCGCCAAAAGTAAAACCATTACACACACACAGACATATATATATATATATATATGTGTGTGTGTAAGATATATATATATATATACACTGGGTATCATAAACTAAGGAAAAATCACAAAAATCAAGATTACTGAAAACGTTACATGTAGAATTTTATGAAACTTACCCACAATATACAACACATAGTAAGGTATCAAATAACATAAAACGAAATTACCAGACAATTATGGTAGTATAGAAATTAGCACATGTATAAAATGAACAAATAGAAGGTGTCAGTTTGCTATAGGAAAAATACCTTCAATATGGAATAGGATCGCCTCTAGAAGCAATGCAGCACATACAGCGATGTGTCATGCTTTCCACTATGCGGTCTATCAGTTCCATAGCAACAGACAGCCATTGCTCTTGCAAAGCAGTTGCAAGCGTCTGAGGGGACGGATTGAAAGCAGCTAGAGGTCTCCCTAAAGCCTCCTAAACGTGCCCGATAGGATTCAAGTAGAAGATTCTAGCTGGCCATTCCATGCACATAATTGTTTCCTGTTGAAGATAATCATCTGCGAGCCCTGTGTGGTCTTGCGCTGTCGTCCTGTAACAGGAAAGCATCACCTACTGCCCCGGCATATCGGCGCACATAAGCATCAAGGATGTCATTTCTATAAACCTGAGTATTCACGGTTCCCCTTGGAAAAACATGGAGGTCTGTGCGTCCACCCAAAGAGATGCCATCCCAAACACAGACGCTGCCTCTTCCGTATGCATCTCTTTCACGGATGATAACGAGTTTCAGGTTCTCTCCATATCAAATAACGCCTACTATCGCTTTCTAGACTAAAACTGCACTCATCCGTAAAGAGAACAGCCCTCCATTGATCAGGCGTCCAGTGGACATGTTGTCGTGCCCACTGCAAAAGGTCCCTCCTATGGCGTGACTTGCGACGCACGCAAATGGCAGGTGGCCTCGCATACAGACCATCTTCGTAAAGCCTTCTATGCACAGTTGACGTTGACACCAACTTTCTGGTGGCTGCAGCAAGGGAGGATCTAAGAAGAGTCGGAGTAGCAGTTCTATTCCTGCGTGCGCATAATGTCAATTATCTCTCATCGGCGTTCATCGTAGCAGTTGGCCGTCCTTGGCTAAACCTCCTAGATGCCGCATCTGGGGTTTGAAATTGCCTCCAAAATCTATGAGCCACAGAAGGACTCTGATGCCATCTGGTCACTTCTGTTTCACTTTGTCCTGCCTCTAGTCTCCCAATGGCTCTCCATCGTAGTTCCGCAGGCAAATGATGCCTGGAGGTCATTGTTACGAATTGGCTATTTCAGATTTCTGATGTCACTATCACAGTGAAATATCACAATGGGCTTGCTCCCAAACATGGACTTTTATGCTCCTCGCAGATGTCGTATTCCGAGTGCAGCGCCACTAATTTGCATAATGCACTTTTACTCATCTGCTCTTACTTGGCAACATTTTCAAATTTTACACGGTTTGGCTTACTTTTGATGGAATTATCGCTATTTTTGTCATTTTTCTTTAATTTATTATAACCAGTGTATATGCAAGATATATATATATATATATAATGAAAGTAATTAAAAGTAAATTAATAAGCCCAAGACTTACGCTAAAGCTGCAAAGTAATAAAGCAATAATTCACTATAAATTATAATAATTCAATATAAATTATTGTCAGTTTAACGGCTACATAGTACGACTTTCCATTGGGTTGTCTAACCTATGTACAGAAAATAAATCTCAAATGGAGTTTCAAATGGAGTCTGTAGGCAGAGGATAATTTAGAACATAAAATATCAGATTTCAGAAATAAACTTTTACAGGAGTAAAATTTCATATTATTGTCTAAAATTTGTAATGATCAAGCGGTGGATCTTTGTACAACTTTTCTTCTACTAAGCTTTCATGAAGGACGTCTCAGACTGTAAAAAAAAAAAAGAATAATACACATTTGACGATAATAATGTCAAATGTGTTTACGGACTTTGTTAAAATCATTTGAAAGTATGAATGATGACTTTTTTCCCCACTTGTCTGTAATGAAAACAAGAAAAGGAAAATAGTTTGCTATAAATTAAGAAGTTCGCCGAGTTAATTATTCTTGGCGAAAACTGAAAAAAATATGTCAAGATAAATTTTTGTATTTCTCAGTAAATATCGCACCAAATTTTACATAATTTAATATTTAGGCATAATTTGAGTAGTAGAATCGAAATATGGAAAAAGTAGCATGCTATTTCCCAAAAAGTCCTATTTTGTGTCAAAATACCTATGTTAAACAATGCTATATATAAATGTAATACATATACTAAGTCGCGCTTTAGAGACATGAAAAACGCAATTTGAATTTCGTGAATCGACCCAGTAGAACGGAAGATATAGAACTGTCCCTTTTCTTTTTCTATCTTTCTTTTTTTTTTCAGTTTTCGCCAAGAATAATTAACTCGGCGAACTTCTTAATTTATAGCAAACTATTTTCCTTTTCTTGTTTTCATTACAGACAAGTGGGGGAAAAAGTCATCATTCATACTTTCAAATGATTTTAACAAAGTCCGTAAACACATTTGACGTTATTATCACTCAAAAACGAGATGCCAAATTTCAAAACTCTCCAAAATGTAAGTTCATGTATATCTCAGAAAATTTTGAATAAAAAAATCTTAATTTTTTTGCAGGTGTGCCTAGAAATATGACTACCTTAAGACGATGTTAAAACTTTTATAGGTTTTTAATACAAAACGTTTTTCGAAAAATTTACAAAAAATATTTAACGTACAAATTTTAAAAATAAATCATAAAAAAATGTGCGAATTATATTTTGATTAAACTTAAATTTCAAATTCTGAAAGGAGAAATCAAGTAAGTTTAATAAAAAAACAGATATTAATATATACACACGTAGTTAACATGGAGGAGCTAAAATTTTAAGAGCTAATTTTTAAAAACCACCCGTGCGACTTTTACAAAACTTGGCAGTTTGGCATACTTTGAGTCGTAAAATCGAAATTTGGAAAAAATTGGCATGTCATTTCAGAAAAAGTCCGATTTGGTGTCAAAATACCTATGCTAGAATGATGTTATATATAAATCTAATATATATTGTTAGTCACGTTTTCGAGACATGAAAAACGCAAGTTAAATTTCGTCCATCGGCCCAGTAGAATGGGAGATATAGAACTGTCCCCTTTTTAGTGCAAAGAGGCTTTGTCCTTGAAAAACTATTGTTTTCATTTTGCGATTTTGCGTCAGAAACATTAAATGTCGGTTCACTTTTCAAACTGTTGCCACCAAATATTGCAGCCTTGTATTATATTTAAGGAAATTAAAGAATGAACAATGTGTAGAAATGTATGTATGTTTCTCGCATTGTGATAAAACTATGGTACCTAGAGCTATCGAATTTTAAATGACGTACTCCTGCCGCGAATATGGGCATCTGGAAGCCCAAATTTGAAATTTGGAATTTGTTTTATTATAGTTTTCGTATTTTGCAAAACTTTAACGAATCTTTGATTAACAAACTCAAGGATTTTAAAGAGAGCAATGGCAAAGTTGTACAGAAAAAACATTTTTATCTCCAGCGCGTGAGACTGTGTATAGGAAATTGTAAAGATGTGCTCAATTTAAAATTATTTTCCGATACTGCTCTTGAACTAAATTTTATGGTTTAAGTGCAAAGAACGTGATATTTAATATATAAAGGAAAGACATAAAATGCTAAAAAAACGGAATTTAAAATTTTGGACGGAATTTAAAATCCGTTACCTTTCACATTTTTTTCTCTCGGTGTACATGATGTTCGAAAATTAGGAAGACAAATAATATGAACAGAGGAAAAGAAGAGTAACGCTGGCATCAGAGGCGAGGACACCGGTGCAGCTGCAGAGCAACAGTACTAAGGGTTGAAAATTTTTAGATATGCCAGGCAACAAAATGACTCTAACCTAGTGCGATAACATACCAACGACTCTAACCTAGTGCAAAAAAAATGGTAGAAAGAAAGAAGGTCATCAAACAAGAAATAGAAAAATACGAGAAACTATCACAAGTTAAACAAATTTCACCAATATCCCCCAATATGCCGATTTTGAAAGAAACTTTGGAGAAGAGAGAGGCTTGTGTTCTGTTGATTCCTCATTGTTGATGTAACATTATTGATATAAAGATTTGATGATTAAGGTTGTAAGGTTCTGCTGTCCTTCTGTTGTGTAGAATCTTAAGAGATAGTGATTGAACTGAGGAAGGGTTAAAACTGCCCTTTATTAAACTCTTTAACTTATTTACAATGCGTCAACTTGACGCTAACATGCTACTCCTCAACTTGGGCAGTAACTGAAACAGAATCAAATTTAAAATTTGAAGATATTCACAAATAGTAGAATTACCCTACGGGGCTCATATAATCCTGTAGCCTACAGCGTGTAGATGAGTCTAGTGGCAGCCAGATAACAGAGCTTAAGCCACGTCAAAACAGAAGTTTGCGTATAAGCACGCAAGTTCCCTGACTCTCTCTTTCTTTACTGGAACGTCGATATTTAACTTATTCTTCTACTGGTAGAATTTGCATTTCTTACGCGCGCTACCAAATTTGAATATTCTGGCACTGACAAAGAGGGGAATGAAGGCTTATAGAAAAGTAACTGAAAATTAAATTTAACTGGTTATTTTAAAATAAATATAAATCCCTACAAGGTGAAAGATCTCTATTTGGAATGGCAATAATTTATAAAATGGGAATTAAAGATTTTGACTAAAATTTAAATCGTTGTCAAACCAGTGATTCTTCTCACGGCTTCAAATATTTCAGCATACACAACAATTGGTAAAATAAATTATGATCTTTGCCTAGGATTACCAAGGAAAAATAGAGTTTCATGTGGGAAAAGTATTTATTAAGCATATGATTGTGAATGGTTGCGAAATATGTGAAGCAATTGCGTAAAAATGCCTGACTTGCTTAAGGATAGAAAAATTAATTTTAGAGGAGTTCCGCAGAATCTGTGATAAGTCTCCTAACCAAGAACGAGCCTGAAGCTTCACTCCACCAAAATAAAATCCTCATAAAACTCTTCCACAGATTAAAAGAGCTCTATATGGATTGCAAGGTGAAGCATTTTTCTTCAGCAGTTACTCACGCCATTCAAGGACTGAATAAGATTAGTACTCTGCGACGAATAGAAAATCTTCCAGGCTGATCAAAACTGTTGTGAGCAATGGTATCACACAGGAATGTAAGCAGATACTGCGTGAAGCAAAATTAACTTGAGAGAAAAATATTAAGCAGAAAAATTAAATAAAAAGAAAAAAAATCTGAAAGGATTCAGATTTTAAATTACGTCCAAAGGGATCTTGCTTAATAATATAATAACTTGCCGAACGAAACAAACATTAAACTAAACCCAATACGAACACAAAAATCAACCCAATATAATTCCAATAGTCAACCCAATACAATTCCATTAATCCATCCAGTACAGACCCAATAACTAACACAGTACAATTCCAAAAATTCTAATAGCCAACCCAATGCTATTCTAAATAAATAGGAGATAAAAATGTTTTTCCTGTACAACGTTGCCAGGGCTCGCTTTGAAATCCTTGAGTTTGTTAATCAAAAATTCGTTAAAGGCTTACAAAATATGAAATCGATAGTAAAATAAATTTCAAATTTGGACTTCCAGGTGCCCATATTCGCAGTAGGATTACGTCTTTCAAAATTGGATGGCTCTAGGTACCGTCGTTTTATCACACTGCGAGAAAAATACATAGATTTATGCAGATTCTTCGTCACTTAATTTCTTCAATATAATACAGGACGATAATATTTAGCGGCAACAATTTGAAAAGTGAAACGGAAATTCAGTGTGATTGGACGTAAAATCGCAAAACGAAAAAAATAGTCCCTCAGGGACAAAGCTCCTTTGGACTAAAAATATCAGCATTAAGTTTCAGATTATTAACTTTGTACTATTAACTTCGTATTAGTGTATTCCGATGGCCATCATCTGTTCAAACAATAACATATAGTAATTACCAGAAACGGAATTATTTGTAATTTTACGTACTTGTTGCTCTGATGATAAGCCAGCAGTAGACAGCTTGAAACCTATCAAATTTCTACATAGACGATATCAGAAATTAAATTAATGATTAATAAAGGAACGTGGCACTGCATGATTTCTATCTCGAATTCCATTTGTATTAAGAAATTAAACTATATTTATTCAAAACAAGTCGCATATCAGATGGCAAATGATCGCAAGTAGCTCGCGAGCCATAGTTAAGGGGTCGGAGAGTTTTTGTCATGTCTGAGAGTTTGGCCATGTCTGACACGTATAGTTGTTCGCAAATATGAGATATAAAGAAATTACACATAGTTAGTCAGAAAATTATGTCAGTATCAAAAAGAACTCGGGCTAAACCTCTGATATAACAGAAGTTATTATCGGTTCTAAAATTATGCAGGTACAATATTTATATGATTCGTCAAAATTTCTTGAAATTTTAATCGGCTAATTCAGAGAAATTACTCATCTAAGCAGGAAATTCACAATGTTTTTATTGTAACACTATTATATGCATACTGTTATGTATGTTGTATTTATTTAGTAATTTTTAGTAGAATTGTAATGAAATTTGTTTCATTTTCCCATGCAAAGCAGTGCGTGGCAACTTTTAAGAGAAAGCTACCCCAAAAATGTAAAGCACGCACGTTTAATAAGTAGATATCTCGTAATTGCTTTTGCTTTCCACAAACCTCGAGAAAATAAAAATTACCAGAATATTCTCGTGCGTGATTAAAAAGCTTTAAAAAGCTGGAGATAAACATCTCAGTTCAGATGTTTTAAGGGAACTGTAGTTGTTTACTTAGTTATTATTATTGATTATGTTATTATTATTGATTGTAGCGAATTCACAGTGAGATCGGATTAGCTTTCTCTGTATTTTGAATTGAGTTCTGTTTAACGTTTTAGTAGTTTAAAATATAACTACTGTGAGATATTGTGATATTGTACGAACATCTCTGATTAAATTTAGCGTTTTGTTTTATTACTTGGGATAAGAATACATTTTATTAACTTTTTATCAACTAGTGCATTCAATTTATTACGAACCCGTACGCACGCAACAATACAATGCACCTAATTACCACAGTGAGAAAACCCTTCCAAATAAATTCTCTTCCTGAAAAAAGTTATTAATTCTAGATAATATTTTAGCAATTCTAGAAAATGTGTTTAATCGCAAAAGGTTTTTTTATTTATTTATTTATTTAGGACAGCCAGAGGTATACAATAGGTAAACAAAGTTATTAAATTAGATAAACTTAATTATATAATATGGCAAGATATAACACAGAAATATAAAGAAAAATATCTCTTAAATATACAATAGGTAAATAAAATTATTAAACTAAATCTTCTTAATATAATTCAATAAGATTTAATACACTCATATAAAGAAAAAATATATACTGAATGCGAAATTTCCCGACGGCAAAACGACCTGACGTCGAAACGGACGCGGCGAATAGTTCCAGTCCCCGAAGGCTTACTAATAAGACGGCACAAATACCTTATAGGGTTTCTAAATGTCTATGTTTGTCTATCTCTTCCCAAAATTTATTAACTAAAGGCAAAATTTACATTTCCATAGTGCTACGAAATCATATCCTCATAGATTCTTCACTTTTTACTTCCTTGTACGAAGTAAAAAGGAAGTTTCGTAATCGCTAAAAATTTCGAGTATCATATTTCACCGAAAATATCCATTTTGACAGCTTTCGAATGCAATTTAAAGATATTTTTTGGGTGACAGCCGTACGTAAAGACAGAATAAAGGACTCTTTTCCCCTAAAAAAATTTTTAAACTGATTTAAAATGAATTCTGAAACGATATTTTCGTGGCGTCTGTACGTTAGTGCAGGCGCCAGAATATCACAAGAGAAAACTTTGTGTATAGGCCTGCTATAAGATGTAGATGTGCACCTCCTATTTTGGTTGCAATCGGCCGCACCAAAAGTATATGAAATATATATATATATATATATATATATCCACTCTGTTACTCGGCTCAGTGAGCTCAGTTTTTTTATTCTTATATGTTGTTAAAGTGCGCATTTTTTGCTTTAAAGATGATTGAATTATGGTGTTCTTATCTTCCGGTTAATGTTTTTATGCCTTTAGTAAATCTACGCGCAATATTTGTGGAATTATCAACAATTTAAAAGTTGTTTAAGTGCGCCTAAGCCTAATGTTTTTTGCCATAGCAGCCACGCCTTGTTAAAAATCACGCCTTGTTTTATTATAGCGAATTAAATCATGCATAATCCATTCTGGAATTTATTCGAGGAAATAACTCTTAAGATTTACTTGGTAATTTTTAACATAGAAATATTGAGTTTTTATGTATTTTCGCCTCGTCGCGAAGTGAGAAATGAATCAATTTAATGAAAAATAATGAATCGTCTGTAAACAAGTGTTTCTTTTTTTTATTTTTTTGTTTGTTTGTTTAATTTTATTTACACATCGTTTTAGATTTACTATAGTATTTGAATAGAATTTTTGTGCATTCTGAGTTATAAAATCAATGAGATGTAAGGCTGTTAGGTGAAGCTAGCGCTAGAGTGTCGCTACCGTAAACAAATATAGTGAATTTTAAAAAGTACATTTGTTCTATTGTGGTTTATGTGCTGTCGACGAAGTAGATTTAATTCAATGCAATAAGTTCAATGAAATGCAAAGTGCGTATAATTTAATATTGCGTACAAAGGAGTCATGTGGTGTAGACATCAGATTTTTTAAAAAAGACATTAAAAATTCTAAAAGTATGAATACTTACGATCTATGAGTTCTTTAATTTTTGCCAAAGATTCCTTCTTTACGATTGATGTCTCGCGAAGTTCGCTTTCAGCTATTTTCTCCATTTCAGACGTCAAGCCTTCCATTAAGAGCGGAGTACAATCCATGTCTTACTGTTGATAGTAAGGCAAAGCAGACGTAGAGAAGTCACGCTCTCTAAAAAATATAAAATGAATCAAAAAGTGATAAAAATCTCAAAACTCGGCATTGTGGGAAATTCAAAAGAAATTTAGTGAGTTAAAAACATTTAGTTATTTCGTATTTATGAACTTAATAACACATTTGTAACATGTGACTTAAGGTCAACAGGAAAGGAATGCATTGCAGACGTATAATTCCATACGTGGGTAATTTAAAAGTAATTTGGGAAAATCAAAATCTTCCGCATATGATGCAAATTCGCTAAATCTCACCCACGCAACGTGATATGTTGCTTTTGAACAACGTATAGAGGGAAAAAATACGTAGTATATTATTTAACTTCTAAAATGCCAAAGGTAAATCCTCAGCATACTTCAAATTTCATTCTTCCCTTCACCAATCTTTTTAACCCCCTTCTTTTTTAACTACGATAATTTTTTCCCGATACCTATTTTTGAATTCATTACGTCTGCTCTTAAAGCAACACTTTTGTCTTATGAAAGACAATTGAAAAGACTAGAAAACCGGCTCAAACAGGTTCCTTTTAACAGTCAACGAATGTCTGTGTTAAGGTGCAGGTGACTGAAAATTTAATCATTTTCAATACAGATTTGTTTAAAAGAGTTAAACCATTAAAAGAGTTACCTCTGATTTTATTTATTTGTTGATGACGAAATGAAGATGCTATGTCGTATTGAATTTGTCATTCATAGACAACTGAATTGTTATTCATAGACAATTTGATTATGGCAAAGACTCGAGGACTATATGCCTAAGAGGAGGAATGCCTTCTTGGAGAACTTTCTAAAAGAAACTCTCACCAGGAAAATGCCCATGCAGGCAACTCGTTCGTAAGATTAAAACTTCGGACCGAATTACCAGTATTCAGCGACTTTACCGCTCGGCCGCTGGTGACCGATGATGACATGAAGTTAGCTGTGTAAGCGGTCACTAAGAATTTCCAGAAGAAGCTACTGAATAGTAACCAGTATCTAACATTTATATAGCATCAATAAGCACCGTGTCCGTTAGGTCCTTACCTGGTTTTTATGCATTTTTATTTTGCAGTCTTTGTCACAGATATGGTCTTCCATTTACAAATGTTTTTAATTTTAAAAACGAAGAGGCTCATATTTTGGTATTTTTAAAAAATAAAAAAACAATTTCTGCAAAAATTACGAATTCTAACTTTTTGTACATTCCTTTGGTACCTATACTTCGGAGAGTCATTAGGTTTTTCTTCCTTTTAACACGGAGAGGTGAAAAATGAACATTTTCCTTCGTCGGGACTCGAGCCGTTGACCTCCGGAATACTATGCATCCAATGGCATTACGAAGTCATGCGGAAAGGCAGGAGAAAATACCTTATGAGGTATTTCTCCCACCTTCTTAGCATGCCTTCGTGGTGTAATAGTTAGCACACTCGGTGCGTATTCGAGAGGTACGAAGTTCGTGTCCCGGCGAGGGCATTGCTCATTTTTCATGTTTCCTGCTTCAAAAAAGGCTTAATGTCTCTTCAGCGGCGCCCGAAATAAAAAGCTGGTGGATTATGATTTTCCACCATCAGGGTTTGGCAATTGGGTCCCCTAATCCCCAGTGGCCCTTTAAAAGAGGGAGCAGATAAGGTATTTCTTCCCCCTTCTTAGCATGCCTTCGTGGTGTAATGGTCAGCACACTTGGTGCGTATTCGACAGGTCCGAGATTCGAGTCCCGGCGAGTGCATTGCTCATTTTTAAAGTCTCCTACTTCAAAAAAAATCTAACGCCTCTACAACCTTATGTACTGTCCCTTTCAAAGGGCGACTGGGAATTAAGGGACCAGTCGCCAAATACTGATAGCGACAAATTATCATCCACCATCTTTTAGTTCGAGCGCCACTTGTAGAGTCATTAACTGCTTTGAAGTAGAAGTTGGGAAAAATGGGCAGTGCTTTCCCCGGGACTCGAACCCTGGACCTCTCGAATGCGCGCCGAGTATGTTTCTAGTTATACTATGAAGGCATGCAGAAAGGAGGGAGAAAATATCTTATAACTTATATTTAGGAGAATTTTTAAGTTATAAAAACACAAAAAAATTTCTCCCATAGGAAAAAATTGATCGAGATATTTAATTTCAAAATTTACCATTGTTGACGTAATATTCAATTTGCATTAAGGGGTCGTTAAAAAATAAATTAGAATATCTCGATATTAATTTCCTTCTCCTTAAATGCCATTCGCATTAAATGTAATTCAAGGATATTGTTTTTGGATTTACTAGAGTCTTTAATTCATAATTTTGTTACATTTGGTATGATGAAAGAAGTAATTTATACGTTTTGAAAGTCTAAAAATACGTTATAAATATTCTTCTGGAGTTTCATTTCTTTAGAATCACACTCTGGAAATCGAGCAAAAAATGTCAGGCTGCAAATTGTTTGTAAGAAACAATTTTCTAAGACTCTACGAATAATAAAGGCCATTTTGAAAATAGTTATATTGATTAATATTTCTTATTGCGTATAGAAATCCTCGTTAGTTATAATATCAGAAACCTTATTCTAAGCGTGACTTTATTTTTAATTATGTACAAATGCAAGAATGTCGCTCTTCAATTTGTGAACGACCCCTAAATATGACTCCTAATTTCTGCATCAAACATATCATTCAGTTTTTGTCGTAGAGTAAAACGTTTTCCGCTTTAATTTTTGTAACGCGAGCAAACATTTCTAGACGTAAGTATAAAGAATAAATAAAACTAAAAGAAAAGTTTTATCATTAATTTACAATAAATACTACAATCGTAGAAATTTGCTGAAAGCAATTATTGCAAATGCATAATAATCGCCCACCAAAAAATTGGATGAGCACTGATGAGAAATTTAGATCGCTACAATTTTATGCAATATTTTAGAATTAAAACACTTTCATATATGAACATATGAAATTAGTATAAAATTTCTCAAATAATAAAACAAATAGTATTCTGCATTGCTTTCCATACTTAAAAAATTCTGATGTGTACACCACATGGCTTCCTTACACCGAATATTAAGTTATACAAATCTTTTCCTGCATTTCATTTAAACGTATTGAATTGAATTAAATCTACTTCGTCAATACTACATAAACCACAAGAGAATAAATGCACTCTTTAAAATTCACTACATTTATTTACCATAACGATACTCTGGTGCTAGGTTCACTTAATAGCGTTACATCTCATTCATTTTACAACTCAGAATGCACAAAAATTATATCATCTGAATAATTATCTACTTGTTGCCACATGTTATATTCAAATACTATAATAAATCTGAAACGATGTATAAAAGAAATTAAACAAATAAAAAAGAAGCAGTTTTTCACAGACGATTTAACGCCGCTTACCTCATGCGCATGCGCTACTCTAAACATTCTCCTTCCTCTGTGCCAGACAGACAGACGACAATATTTGCTGCTAATACGAAACACACATTTCCTCGAATTTCGGTAGAGATATTTTTCTTATTCAATTAATTCAGTTCTCATTTTGGAGCAAAGCAAAAATACATAAAAACTTAAAATATTTTCATTAAAAATTGAAAATTATAGAAAAACATAAAACACTAAGTACTGTTAAAAAATTAAAAGACAATTTTCATGGTTAAAATTACAGTTTCTAGGCAAATAACAAGCAATTCGACAATTAGGCAAAATGGCATATTTTTCGGTGCACAAAACGAAAAGTTTACTTTTGGTCTCACTCAGCAAAACGACACTGAAAACGCAGAAACTGACTTAAATTGTTATGGACGCTATGCTGAGTCAATATATGGGATAATTTAGTAACTTAAATGATAATTCCAGAATGGATTAATCATGATTTAATTCGCAAAAATAAAATAAGGCATTATCTTTGCTGTTGAGAAGCTTAGTTTCTCTAGCTTGGCAACAAATCCATTATTCTGCTAAGTTTCAAATGTAAACAAATATGGCTGCTATGGTAAAAATAATTAGCCTTAGCCGCACTTAAACAACTTTTAAATTGCTGATAATTCCATAAATATTGCATGCTGATTTACTGAAGGCATAAAAATCTTAACCGGAAGATAAGAAAAACATAATTTAATAATTTTTAAAGCAAAAAATGCACAATTTACCAAAACATAAGAATACAGAAATTGAGCTCACTGAGCTGAGTAACTGAGTGAATGCATACATATGTATAGATATATAAATAGATAGCTAGATATGCTATACTGCTCACTGAGTGGATATATACATGTTTTTAAATTTAATTTCCATTGCTTGGAGATGTAATATGGAGAGTTTTCTTTTTATAATTTATAGTGAATTATTGCTTTATTACTTTGCAGCTTTAGCGCAAGACTTGAGCTTATTAATTTACTTTTAATTGCTTTCATTAGGAATATAAATTCAAACAAATAACAGCTTTAGCGCTACTTTCATAACAGCCTGCTCTCTGTGTATTATATCTCCAAGCAACTTTGTAGTTTTGTCACCAATTTAGGCTAAACTTTCTTCAATAGAAAACTACTTATTACGACAACTACTTATTACGCCAACCCTTTTGCTTCCGTCTTTTAATGCGTACTTGCATTCCAGTAGTTTGGTTTTAAAATTTCGAAGGCAAGTTTAATTTTTTGCTTACTAGTTTGTTTTTTACTACAGTTTTTAATTTAATTTTATGATTTTTTCTTATAATCTTCTTATGATTTTTTTTAAATTTGTTCTTGAATCTACTTTTGTTTTTACTTTTGTTTTTGAATTGAAAAGAGAGTGTAGGGGATATGTCTTTTAAAGTAAGCATCTCGTTTAGATTAATTGTGTTCTTAGTGAAAAATTTTAATCTTAAAGATTATTTGCTTTTTAACAGGATTCTTTTGGTTTTGTGACTAATATCTTTATTTATTTTAATTGATCAATTAGTGATTTGAATCTAGCAAATACTTCGATGCTTGCTTGGAAGTAAGATGAAACACTCTCTCTTATTTTAGTTACTGTTTACTGATGGTAGATTGGTTTATCCCTTGATAAGTCGATTAATCTGCTATCAATAATAGTAACTGGTTTTTCAATACCTAAAAAGTTTACTTTTGATTTTGGAATTTTTGCGATTTAGTTTTGCCTTTACTGTGTTCAAAGCAAAGAAGACTGAAAATTCTAAATTTTTTTTAAATTCTGAAAAATATCTTTTCAATGATGTTTTTAAATTTAATTGCCATTGCTTGGAGATGTAATATGGAGAGTTTTCTTTTTATAATTTATAGTGAATTATATATATATATACGTTTGGTGTGGCTAATTGCAACCAAAATAGGAGTTGCACATCTACAAGTTATAAGCAGTCCTATATACAAAATTTCAACGTTTTGAGGCTTCCCCTTTTATGAGTTAATCGAGATACATACATACGTAGGTACAGACGGCACGTAAAAAATCTCTTCAGAATCCATTTTAAATCAGTTTTATAATTTTTGGGTGGTAAAGAGTCCTTTATTCTGTCCTTGCGTTGATATGTTACGCAAAAACATCGTTAACTTGCATTCGATAGTTATCAAATGGATATTTTCGTTGAAATATGGTACCCGGAAATTTTCGTAATCACAATACTTCCTGTACTTCGTACAAAGAACTAAAAATCAAAGATGTGTTACTACTTTCCGCGATTTCCACAAATGCAAACATGAAGAAGGTTATATAAATTCCTAAAAAGAGGTTACATTAAAAGGTAGAATATAATTCAGTATTTTAATAATCTCATTCATTTTTAGAGTATATCAGCTAAAGCAAATTTTTCATTCATGGACATCACAACAATCTGTATGGACTTACAAAACTGCAAGAGTTTGTTTTTTACTTGCTTCCACGAAATAGAAGAAGTATTATAATATCGAAAAATTTCGGATATCATATTTAAATAAAAATATCCATTTTAACCAATCTCGAATCCATTTGAACAATGTTTTTGCATGACAGCTCTACGTAGGGACAGAAAAAAGGATTGTAAAATGGATTCAAGAGATTGAATGCACTCTTTTAATATGTTAAGTTGATACAATTTATTTTATCCAAAATAACACTTCAGAGCTCTGAAACTTGCCACAGTAATAATCGTGTAGGTGTTGACAGTATCACAGAGTATAATCATTAGTTACACTTCATAATACTGAGAATGTTAAACACAGCCCAAGCAAAGCGCATCTAAAAGACAAAGCTTCCAATGCTCCGAAGTCGGTCTGAATTAATAGCTCACAATAACTGAGAGAACATGCTCTCTCTGGCATTATATAGTTTTCACCCGGTCGTCGAGATATTTCTAGTACTTTCTGCTTTTCGAAATTACTGTAAGGCATATGAGGGCCGAATACAGTTAAGTTAAGCATGAAATCTATTGTAATTATTCAATTACAATAATTATTGTTTTAAATATAGTGTTAGTTCAATTACAATACTTATTGTTAGTTTGAAATTATGCGTGCGCTTTATGCTGTAGCGACATTAGGTTATTTCAAAGCCGGAGACGTGAAAAATGAGCAATGCCCTCGCCGGGACTCGAACCACGGACCTCTTGAATACGCGCCAAGTGTGCTTCACCATAACACCACGAAAGCATACTGTTACGAATTTCACATTTATTTGGCTATTTATTTAGAATTGTAATTAGATTTGCTTCATGTTGCCTTAGCAACGCAGACGATTTTTGAAGAGAAAGCTACGCCAAACAAAAAATAGCAATATAAATAAAAGAGCGCGTGCATTTAATGCTTAATAAATAAATATCTCGTAATTACTGTTGCCATCCAGAAAAATCTAGAAACATCGTGATTGTTCTACTGATAATTAAAAAGCTTATAAAAGCCGAGGTGAAACACCTCATCTCAGTTAGTGAGTTAGTTAGTTAGTTGTTGTTGTTGCTGTTATACTTGTAGCTGTAAAAAGCGAACTGCTGTTTGTTTACTTAATGCTGTATTGATTGTAGTGATTTCGCTGTGAGATAGAACTATTTTATCTGTTTTGAACTGAGTTTTTGCTAAACGTTTGAGATATTGTGATATTGTGCGAAGATTTGTGAAGAAATATTTCAGCATTTTAATTTATTTATTGTGAAAAAAATAAATTTTTGTTAACCTTTTACGACTTGTGCATTCAATATATTACGAACCCGTACGCACGTAACAATTTTTGGTGTCAGAAGTGGGATTTTTGAATGCCATTAACTAGAGCAATGGAAGAACAATTAAGGCAATTCATGGCAGCCTTTGCTGCATTTAAAGAAGAAATTAAAGCTGGCCAAGATTCCGTGAAAGAGGAGATGAAAGCTGTTCAAGAATCTGTTAAAGATGAAATGAATTCTGTTCAAGAAAAGATGGAGAAATCTGTTAAAGATGAAATGAATTCTGTTAAAGATGAAATGAATTCTGTTCAAGAAAAGATGGAGAAATCTGTTAAGGAAGAAATGAATTCTGTTCAAGAAAAGATGGAGAAATCCGTTAAGGAAGAGATGAGAGCCGTTAAAGCAAGTCAAGAAGAGATGAAAAAGGAAATTACTTGCATAATAGAAAATAAATTTGAGACTATGGAAGGCAGAATAGATGCGGTTGAAAATAAAGTTTCTTCTGTCAAAGAACAAATAGAAGAGAGAGTTTCTGCCGTAGAACAACAAATCGATTACAGAGTTTCTGCTGTGAGAGAACAAATTCAAGAAAGAGTTTCTGCAGTGGAACAACAAATTGATGACAAAGTTTCCGCAGTTGCCAAAGAAGTTGATACTTTAAAGAAATTCGTAGCGACGGCTGGAAGCAGTTCGGATACTTTTAAATTCCTAGCCATGCCTGCACATCCTTCTCTGAAGCTATCGACATATGATGGGAAGACCTCCTGGCAAGTGTATAAGACACAATTTTCTATAGTTGCGGAAGCAAATGGATGGGATTCCCAAGCTAAGGCCTGTCACCTTGCGGCTTCTCTGAGAGCAGACGCAGCGGACATCCTTCAAACTCTTCCCGAAAACAAAAGGCTAGATTTCGAAGCTCTGTCCGGTGCTTTAGAGCTGCGTTTTGGAGAGAAGTGTTTAAAAGATTACAGCAGGCTGCAGTTAAAATCCCGTCAACAGAAGCCTACGGAAACACTCCAGGAGCTCGCCACGGATGTTGAAAGGCTGTCCCACCTCGCCTTTTCGGAGTGCCCGACAGAAACAAGAGAAATCCTGTCCCTGCAATACTTCATCGACGGCATCCGGGATCCTGAAATACAGAAAGCACTGCGAATGGCTGATGTGAAGGACTTAAAAAGTGCTCTGGTGTATGCCATGAAATTCGAGGCAGCACAGCAAGCCACTCGTAGAGACCGCCACCCAATCAGAGCTGCTCACATACAAGAACCAGTGGATCCAATGACTGCTCGCCTAGACGATTTAACCAGAAAGGTGAATGCTTTGACACGGAATACTGGTGACAAGAAACCGTTCGTAAAGTGCTGGAACTGCGGTGCTGAAGGGCACATTCGAAGAAACTGCAGAACACCCCAGGGCACGGATGTTAAGACCGCGCCTCTCAAGAAGGAGGGAAACTAATTCGTGGCCATCTCGCGGGGCGGAGGTTGCCAGATAATGAAAAGCCCCAGTTTAAAGCGCTTCAGATTTCTGCAGTGAGTGGCGGCAATAACGGAATTTTCATCATGGGACAAATCAATGGAATTCCTTGTAACATGACGATCGACACGGGAGCCAATGTTACCATCATTCGAAAAGATTTGGCTCAACAACTCGAAGGTAAACTTATCTGGACGCCGCCCTGCGTTACCCTCCAGACTGTGTCCGGGGAGAAGATCGATATAGAGGGGAAATTAAACGTTAACATCACGTTTGGAAGTGCCACTTACCATCACACGGCCTATGTAGCAGAAATTACAGACCCTTGCATACTCGGATTGGACTTTTTAAGGAAACACAATTTTTCCTTGGACTTTAAAAATAACGAACTGCATTCTGCCTCTGAAGACATAACTTTATTCGAAATTAATGATGAAGGAGTGAAATCTATCCACAAAATAATAGCTCAAGACGATATCACAATACCGGCAAGAACAGAAATTTTACTTCCTGGATCCATAGCCGAAAATAGAAATTTCCGCTACGGCGTCATGGAATATCCCAAGAATTGTAATAGCCCTAAAGGAGTATTAATAGCCTCAGCACTCGTCGACCTATCAGGGACCGTTATCCCGGTGAGAGTTGCCAATGTAACTGATAAGGCGAGGGTTATTAAGAAAGGTGAAGTGGTTGCAGAATGTACCCCAGTAACCAGCGTTGAAAGAAAAAGTAACATCTCAAAACCCGTGTCTTCCGACAACATTATATCGGAGTTACTGCAGAATGCGCAATTAAACGATGAAGAAAAGAATGCTGCCGAGCGTGTTATTAAAGATCTTCAAGATGTTTTCTCCCGTTCGTCTTCTGACGTTGGTCGAACCAGTTTGACTCAACATAGAATCGATACTGGTGATCATCCACCAATCAAGCAACATCCAAGACGTCTGCCGATTGCGAAACAGGAAGAGGTACGAGCACTTTTAAAGGACATGCAAGAAAGCAATGTCATCGAGCCTTCAGCAAGTCCCTGGGCATCTCCCATCGTCCTGGTGAGGAAGAAAGACGGATCAACCAGATTTTGCGTTGACTATCGCCGGTTGAACGAGGTTACGAAGAAAGACAGTTACCCTCTTCCTAGAATTGACGATATTCTGGATACTCTTTCTGGAAGCAAGTGGTTCTCGACACTTGATTTAAAGAGTGGATATTGGCAGGTAGAAATACATCCTGATGACCGAGAAAAGACGGCATTTACTACAGGACAAGGACTTTGGCAGTTCAAGGTGATGCCGTTTGGACTATGTAATGCGCCAGCTACATTCGAACGTCTAATGGAGACTGTTTTAAAAGGTCTTTCATACGAAGCCTGTCTGATATACCTGGATGACATCATCATCGTCGGGAAGAGTTTCGAAGAACATTTGGAAAATCTTAGAAAGGTGCTTCAGAAACTGAAAGAAGCCAATCTGAAGTTGAGTACCGCTAAATGCAAATTATTCAGACAGGAAGTGACTTACCTCGGACATGTCATCTCTGCTGAAGGTGTGCGCACGGATCCTGAAAAAGTGTCAGCAGTTAAACACTGGAGACGTCCCGAAAATGTCCACCAGTTGAGAAGCTTTCTAGGGCTTTCTACCTACTATAGGAGATTCGTGAAGGATTTTTCTTCCATCGCAAGACCCCTTCACAAGCTGACAGAGAGCAAGCAAAAGTTCGTGTGGACAAAAGAATGTGAGAATGCATTTAAGAACCTGAAGGAAGCCTTAACATCTGCTCCAATCCTGACGTATCCTAAGCTCGACAGACCATTTATTCTCGACACGGATGCGAGTAATGAAAGTGTCGGCGCTGTTTTGTCCCAAGAAATAGAGGGCCAAGAACGTGTAGTAGCTTACTGGAGCAAGTGCCTATCTAAACCGGAGAGGAATTACTGTGTCACCAGGAAAGAGTTGCTCGCCATAGTCAAAGCCGTAGAACATTTCCATCATTATTTATACGGCAGAAAATTCCTGCTCCGCACAGATCATGCATCATTGGCCTGGCTTTTAAATTTCAAGAATCCTGAGGGTCAGATAGCTAGGTGGATACAGAGACTCCAGGAATATGACATCATCATCCGTCATCGCAAAGGACAGTCGCACGGAAACGCTGACGCCTTGTCTAGAAGACCTTGCCCGGAAAACTGCCGATATTGTTCCAGGGTCGAAGCTAAATACCAACTGGTTAATCCAGTTGCACGGCAAATTACAGCATCAACATCGGCTGATCCAGACCCATGGAGTGACAAGGAAATCAGGAAAGACCAGATGGAAGACCGTGATATTAAACCCATAATTGAGTTAATGGAGACCTCAAACAGAAAACCTACCTGGCAGGATATTTCGAGCTATAGTCCCACGACAAAACAATATTGGGCTCTCTGGGACTCACTCCATATTCGAAACGGCGTCTTGTACCGAAAATTCGAATCGGATGATGGAAAAACATTCCGATGGCAGCTGGTACTCCCAAGATCCCGAATCCCGGACGTCCTTAAAGAACTACATAGCAGCCCTGCAGGAGGTCACTTCGGAATAATGAAGACCTTGCAGAGAGTTCGGGAGCGTTTCTACTGGAATAATGCAAAGGATGACGTGCAAAAGTGGTGCCGAACTTGCGATGCCTGTGCAAGTCGGAAAGGACCGAAGAAACGCAGCCGGGGGAAGCTGCAACGTTACAATGTAGGAGCACCTTTTGAACGTATCGCCTTTGACATCTTAGGACCTCTGCCACGAACTGCTGATGGCAACAAATACATCCTCGTTGCCATTGATTACTTCACCAAGTGGCCTGAAGCGTATCCTATTCCTGATCAAGAGGCTGTCACAGTAGCAGAGATGATGATACAGCACTGGATTTCCAGATTCGGAGTGCCTCTTCAGTTACATTCCGATCAGGGAAGGAATTTTACCTCGGCTGTAGTCAAGGAACTCTGCAAGCTACTCGGCATTGACAAAACCCAAACGACGCCTTTACATCCCCAGTCGGACGGTATGGTAGAGAGGTTTAATCGAACCATCCTCAATAACCTCTCATTAGTGGTTTCCAGAAACCAACAGGACTGGGACAAGAAGTTGCCACTATTTTTACTGGCTTACCGCAGTGCTGTCCACGAGACTACCGGCTATTCCCCATCTCAGATGCTCTTCGGTCGTGACCTTCGTCTGCCCTGTGATCTTTTGTTTGGTCGCCCTCCGGATGCGCCTTCATCGCCTGAGGAATACATTCAAGACCTCCAGGCCCGGTTTGAAGTGATGCACAACTTTGCACGAGAGCGAGTCAACTTGGCGACGGAGAAGATGAAGACCCGCTACGACACGAGAGCTACTGGACATCGTTTCAACGAAGGAGACAAGGTGTGGTTATGGAATCCGACTCGTCGAAAAGGACTTTCTCCGAAACTACAATCACCTTGGGATGGTCCTTACACAGTACTAAACAGGCTGAACGACGTCGTGGTTCGGATCCGTAAGTCATCGAACTCTAAACCTAAAGTCGTTCATTATGACAGGTTAGTTCATTACTATGGCCATAGTACGTAGTGTATATAATTGTAAATAGTAATGTACATAGTATAAGACCATGGTCCTATTTGTATTTAGTATTTGATTTGTATTTGTTAAGTATTAGTATTTGATAAGTATCTGTATTTGTTAAGTATTAGTATTTGATAAGTATCTGTATTTGTTAAGTATTAGTATTTGATAAGTATCTGTATTTAACAGCATTTGTATTTGATAGTATTTGTACTTAGTATTTGATAGTATTTGAATTGTATTTAGCGTTGGATAGAATTTAATTTGCTGAAAGTAACTTATTGGAATTATTGTTTATTTTGTTATTATAAAGTAATGTTTATTATAGCACTGATGCTTTAGTTGTAAGTTTGGCTTCCTGTCCAGGGATTGTACTGCCCGGGACGTGCAGTCCTTGGGAAGGGGGTATTGTTACGAATTTCACATTTATTTGGCTATTTATTTAGAATTGTAATTAGATTTGCTTCATGTTGCCTTAGCAACGCAGACGATTTTTGAAGAGAAAGCTACGCCAAAAAAAAAATAGCAATAAAAATAAAAGAGCGCGTGCATTTAATGCTTAATAAATAAATATCTCGTAATTACTGTTGCCATCCAGAAAAATCTAGAAACATCGTGATTGTTCTACTGATAATTAAAAAGCTTATAAAAGCCGAGGTGAAACACCTCATCTCAGTTAGTTAGTTAGTGAGTTAGTTGTTGTTGTTGCTGTTATACTTGTAGCTGTAAAAAGCGAACTGCTGTTTGTTTACTTAATGCTGTATTGATTGTAGTGATTTCGCTGTAAGATAGAACTATTTTATCTGTTTTGAACTGAGTTTTTGCTAAACGTTTGAGATATTATGATATTGTGCGAAGATTTGTGAAGAAATATTTCAGCATTTTAATTTATTTATTGTGAAAAAAATAAATTTTTGTTAACCTTTTACGACTTGTGCATTCAATATATTACGAACCCGTACGCACGTAACAATACTAAGAAAGCGGAAGAAATACCTTATATACTCCACCTTTTAAACAGAGACTTTGGATTAGGGGAATCAATCGCCAAATCCTCTTGATGCAGAATCATCATCCACCATATTTTTTAGTTAGGGCGTCACTATATAGACATTAGGTATTTTTGGAAGCAGGAGATTTGAAAAATTAGGAATGCCCTCGCCGGGAATCGAACCACTGACCTCTCGAATACGCGTCGAGCGTGCTGACCACTACACCACAAAGGCATGCCAAGAAGGTAGGAGAATTACCTTATATATTCCCCCTTTTAAAGGGACCCAATCGCCAAATCCTGGTGGTGAAGAATCATTATTCACCATCTTTTAGTTCAAGCGCCACTGTAGAGACATTAGCTTATTTCGAAGCCGGAGAAGGGAAAAATCAGCAGTGCCTTCGCCGGGACTCGAACCACGGACCTCTCGAAATCGCGCCGAGTATGCTTGACCATTACAACACGAAGGTATGCTAAGAAGGTGGGGGAAATGCCTTATAATACGACAGAATAAACGGTATATATATCTTTAAATATTTTCGTTTTGTAACCCATTACAAAACCTTCAAATATAAAAACTTAACATTTTATGGGTCCCTTAACTTTTTCAGACATTCCTTCTTTGCAAATGCTGTCTCTCCAAATTCTGTTTTTACTACTTTTCCTATTTCAGAGCTTACATGACACTATTAAAATCGACTCAAAAATCCCTTTGTTAGTAGATGATATCGAAACAAATGACATGTTATTATTTCTAATGTAATACAATAGATTTCTAATCCAACTATCAACTTCTGTAACCTGGTGTAAAATAGCGAAAGTGGTGATAAAATTCAGGAAACTCTGCACGTCTCTAAAAAACACTTAGGGGGAGGAAAATCTTTGAAATACTCATAGAAATTACCGTAATTCAATGATCGAAACAAGTAGATAAAACACAAATTTATTTTATCTTAGAAATAATAATTCAATGAGGATAAAGGATGTATTTCATTCATGGTTTGCGTAAAATGTTTTCTCTTGAATTGTTATTATTATTAATACTACTTTGGAGGAAAATATTCTAAATGCTATGCACACATTCTCTTCTATTTCTCCTCCAAATCCGTGTGAAAAAAATCTATTGCTAGTACCACATCACTTTCTCGTACAGGCTATTGAAATATGCACATTATTTTTTCGGCAGTTCATTTAAAATTATATTCTCAAATTATTCTATCTTAATTAACCGAACCCTTAAAGCAAGTTGAAAATCACATCAAAAATTGCAAGTTTTTAAATTAATTATCCCGTTTAATTTTTTTCGTATAGCAGTTTATTTTGTGATTGTCTGTCGTATAGCAGTTTTTACTGTTTATCGTATAGTCGTATATTGTCGTACAGTACTTATTATAATTTTATTTTTTCATAACGAATATAAAACTCGTATAACTCAAAAACGAATTTAGTATATGGGACTGCTATAACATTTAGTTGTGCACGTCCTTTTTTTGTTCAATCGGGAGCACCAAATGCGCGAAAATACTTGGCATATTCATATTTTGCTTTTTAAAAATATATTTGGAATTATATATATATTGTTATATTTATTACATGTATAATTTTAATATTTTATATATATAATTTGTTATATTATAT
>KK117011.1:110539-192702 GCA_000611955.2 Stegodyphus mimosarum
ATACCTTAGCGAGTGTAAAAAAACTTGAATAAAAAATATTACTAAAAAGTAAAAGTAATTGAAAAAAAAACTAAAAAAACTAAATGTTGGTATTGAAGAAATTCAACATTTAAAAAATTAATACACGCAAATATTAAATATTAAAACTGCCAGAATAAATTAAAAAGAACAGCAGTAAATGGCAATTTAGCCTAACTCGAGATTCATCACGGAGCTAAACTCCATTACGCGCTTCGTCAAACGACAATAATGGAGACAGAAGCGAAAAAACATTAATAGAAAAAAAGGAATCTACAAAATATAGTTGGTCTCAATTCTTATCGTTTCTTTTCCCGACGCGCTTGTCATAAATTTAAAATTAAAACACTACTGAAAAAAACTATACAAAAAGCTTAGTAAGGTGAATGTACAAATAAGCATAAATAGCCAATTAGGCATTAGTCAAAAAATACATAATTTTAAGGGACATCCCAATGAGCTATAAGAATTAAAAGCAGAAAAAGAAATTAAAAATAAAACACAAGTATCTTGCTAAGACCAATTTCATTAAAAAGTGAAAGAAAATGAACAAATCTGCAACAGAAGAAAGCAGAAGCTGCAACAAATAGATATATATATAAACTCGTCCTCTTACAATCAAGTTCAAGCTCTGTTTTTTTATTCTTATTGTTGATAAATTGTGCATATTTTGCTTGAAAGGTCATTGAATTATGTTGTTCTCATGTTTCGTTTAATTGACCTGCATGCAAAGGTTGTAGAATTATCAAAAATTTAAAAGTGGAGCTAGGCACAATGAGGCTCCAATTTGTTTACATTTGAAACTCTAAGTAGCGTAGTGAATTAATTCAGTTGGTGCATCAACTTCAACGTCTTTTTGCACAGTGGGACCAAAGTTTAAAGTTAAATTTTTTTTCCCAAAAATTTAGTTTGCATGTTGGCCGAATTCCTTGTTTATGTGAAGTCTAATTTCAATCGCAATTTTTTTAAACTCTTTTGAGCTCTATTTGGTGTTTTAAGTTTTTATGCATTTTACAATTTTAAGGAAGATGTTTTCAGTTTTTGTACATTTTTGCCTTGTGTCGAAGTGAGTACTGAATTCATTCATAAATATAGCTCTAATGAAATTTGAGGAAATACGTTTAAATGAGCTGCAGTAGAAAATGTGCATAAGTAATTAATGGGCCGTACGCTAAAGTGATCTGGTGTCCACACTGGCCTTTTTTTCTGCAGAGTTGGCACTTCTCATGTATACTTTTGAGTCAATCACTAGCTCAGGCCCTGCAGCGGATGAGCGCTAAGATCGCTGAATACTGGTAGTTCCGACTGGGTTCTATTCCGGACGTAAAGGCTGGTTGTATGGGCGTTTTCGTTTTTTTCATTTTTGTTTCACGTGTAACATGTATATGAGCCATTTGTCCTTCGAAAGTGCTCCACGATGACATAATTGACCTTAGGCAGGTAGCCGCAGTGTGTTTTACCATAATAAACTAAACCAATCACTAGCTGATTTGAACAGCTGTGCAGTTCATATATATAGGAATCTATATATGCAGAGACAAATTAACGTACAACGTATAAATCTGTTTAGTTGCGCTTTTTATTAGACCTGCCTGATATCAATAGCTAAGCTAGGAGTTTTGCGTATCTTTCAAAATGTTGCTTTTGAATGCGTTAAAATTTTAGCCAACAGAAATTTCTTGCATGTACCAAACTTTAGATTCCAAACAAAAAATAAATATTAATTTGAATTTTTCTTTGCTTTATTATAATTACTATTGCTTACGTAAATTTTTATAAATATTTAGCAAGAGAAATTAAAAGTAGCCCAGACGGCATAGTGGTTAGGGAAGACTACTGCGGTACCGAAGGTCCCGGGTTCGAATCCTGAAGAAGGCCTGGATGTTTCAAAATGTATAGCGTCCGTGCGGCATGGGCGCATTCTAAATATGCGGTGAACCGAAAGTTCTCTCATGTGGTTTGTGAAAGGGGAGAGGAGTGGAAGACTTCTGGACCACGCCGTTATGCTCTCCCTCAAAACTGCAGTGGAAACGTTAGTCGAACCCGTCAGCTGCTTTTAAATTAAGCATTGGTTTCGAGACCACTACTTTAAATATTATTCTCGCTAACATGAAATAGAATAAAAAAAATGAATGTTTAGAAAGTAATGGTAATTTGATACTAATGGTTAACGTGCTGTTATACTGTAAATTTTTTACTTGACCATTGATTAATTGTTTAAATATACAAACATTTTAAAACTGTTATCGTCATTAAGAATTTCAAAGGAAACGTAACTATTCACATCACATATGAGGAAGGAGTAAACTCTTGTCTAGCCAACCTTTGTATCGAGATTAATATTTTTGTCTGAATTACTATTATATTTTACCTTCGTGAACAGAATTTAGGTTTCATTTACACTGCTCGGATTAATATATCTTAAATGATGCATTATTTAAAAGCAATATTGATCATTTCGGATGAATGCATTTTTAGTACAATTTGTAAGGTTTTAGTTTAAACTAACAAAGTTTTATGTTAATTTTTTCTTTCCTATAAGTTCTTATTTCAACTTCCCGTTAGAATGAACGCACGTTTCAGCTTTATGCTAATTTGAAGTGGAGCCAAGTTTGTAGTTAAAGGTTAGCGAGGAACTTCTCAGTGTGAGAGAGCTTTTAGTTTCAGATCACTGCGGCTCTGCTCGACGTCCACCTGACTAGTTAGCATTTAAGTTCTAAGCCTTAGCGCTGTTATGCTATTACTTATTGAAGAAATCTAAGTGCGTTCGTATTAACTAAATCTTGCTACGCACCATTGATCGTTTAGCATAGAGGCAACCTCGCGTTCATAGCTCTGTGAGCAACGACTCCTTAATTTCTATTCACTTTATTTTAAAGTATTTGATTGTTCAGTTTAGACCCAAGTGCGGTCATTATTTTCTGTTATCCCTCCCGAGTTAGGAAGTGGCTGTAAATAATAGTGGTTTAATAAAAGAGGATTTTAAATCCTTCTTACGTGCAGTTATTCTGCCACTTAACCACAGTATTCTGCCACAGAACATAGCTGCATTCAGCTCCCTGTTCAAGATCAGGACTTTAACTACCTCACGAATATGTTCGCCAAAAGTATGCATAGAACACTTAGTCCTGACAAATTAAATACCAGTTTAGAGTCTATACTCAAAGGAATGTAAAAGTAGACCTAACTTTTAAATTAACTGGTGCGTGTCGTCCAAAGTCTATACGATGCTGTTGCAGTGAGGCTTTCTATATATTGTTAACGAAATGCCCAACCGCAGTAAGATAGCTTCCCCGCAAAGCGGATTTAGGGTTGCCAGAAAATGGCAAGGGAAGACAAGGTTGCCAGAATTGGCAAAAAATCGTCCATTTGGCGAAAAAATTGGTTATGAGCCGCAGACGGATGGGGAACATTCTAGAAAGAACTCATTCCTACTGGTTTGGCCCCAAACGTTCTCGAAGCAGGCCAAAGTTGTTGCGTTTTGTGGGTTCGCGGATTTGGAGTGATTGGCGACAAATGAAGAATGAAATGCAATTTATTAGCCAAAATTATTCAGGACAGCTCCAAAAACACGTTTACAGTCGCCGAAAAACTACGACCAGCACGCTGAAACAATCAGCAATACAGTCTGCAGGCTATAACGGTGAAGACAGCATCAAGGCAAAGCACTAGAGTAAAGCTCCCGAATCGGTTCGGTTGTTCTCGGAACTCAGCGTACTCTCGGCGCTACAACTCGCCCTGCACTAACTCGCGATAAACTCAACGACCAAATCCACACTAGACTGCTACTCCGCGTACAGGCAGGGTTTATATAGCTTTTGGCCTGCCTTCGAGAACATTCTGGGCCAAATCGGTGAGAATTCTTTCTTGAATGCTCTCCATCCGTCCACGGCATATCGTCTATTTTGTCGCCAGATTGGCGATTTCACGCCAAATATGGTAATCCTGCCTTCCTTTGCCATTTTCTGGCAAGCCTTAAACCCGCTTTTTGGGGAATCTATCTTACTTCAGCTGGACATTTCTTAACAATATGCTGTATTTTTTAACGTTGTCTTCTTCATCAGCAGATGCATTTGCGTCATCGTTGAACCCATCTTTCGAGTTCAGTTTGAAAAAATTCTCGTTACACATTGTTGACCGACATTTTTGCTACCATTTTCATTTTGTTTATGTCAACAAATTAACGTCGCTTTACAATGTCCTTCATTTTACCGAAGACGTCCGAAAATTTACTCAAGTCTGTACCATGGATGGGAGACCATTATCCAGTCCTACTTCCTGAGCACAGGAGATGTTCCCAAAGATGAGCGACAGCGTCACTATCGTGATCATTGTGGATACCTTTCAGGTTATTATTTGGTCTCGTCTTTCTAATGGCTTTTGGAAGCCTTTGGAGTTACTGAATGTACAATTGGCTTCCCATAGTTAAGTCATTCTAATAGCCTTTGGAGTTACTGACTGTACAATTGGCTTCCCTCAGTTAACTCAAGATCGCAAAAGAAAAAGGAGAATGATGGCTTTATTATCCAGAAAAAAATACCCTTATGTGGACACCACATAACTTCTTTGCACGGCCTAATAAATTTTACACATTTTTTTCTGCATTTCATTTCAATGTATTTCATAAGAGATACATTTCTAATTCCATCAATTTAGTTCTCACTTCGTGGCAAGCAAAAATACATAAAAACTCAAAAATCTTCATTAAAAATTGTATAGAAAAACGTAAAACGCCAAGTGCAGTTAAAAACAATTAAAAATCTTTTACGTAATTAAAATTAGAGTTTTTATGCAAAAACAAGCAATTCCAATGCGCAGGAATACAGAATTTTCGGTGCACCAAGCTGAATGTTTACTTTTGGTCCGAATCAGCAAAAAGACACTAAAATTGGTGCGGAATTGACTTAATTCACTACTCTACTACGAGTTTCAAATGTAAACAAATGGCGGTTTTGTTAGGCTTAGTAGCACTTAAACAACTTTTAAATTGTTGGTAGTGCTGCAACTATTGCATGCAGATTAATTAAAGGAATTAAAGCCATAACCGAAACACAAGAACAACATACAATGAAGAGCTAAAATATTATGACCATCTCTACATTTTTCAGTGAACGTGTTTCAGTGCAATTTTCTGGGCTGATTTCTTATTCTTGAATGTTTTAATTGTTGCATTAAAGGAATAATGCTTTTTCTTTGGGTAATTCTTATTGGGATCGTAAATTCTCCCAGTCTTTCGTTTTGTGCCACGAATTGGAAAACAAATGCGTTTATATTCACTTAAAGGCTTCTAACAGGTCACAAGAAATTACCACTGTTTTCTGACCCATAACGATCAGCAACATTTGACGCATCCTCTCTGCACACACTTTATAATAATCAAAGTCTTCCAGCTTCTTTTGCATTGCATGAAGATCACAGCCCACTTGCAGAACATTCGGGGATTACCCTTTACTCAGGATTACCACATTCATTCTTTGAAAATTAGATGCACATCATGGCTACAGCATTAAATAGTTCATCTTTAGTGCTGAGTTTCTCTTCATTAAAATTCTTGGTACTCTTCTGTTACCACGCGAGAATTTAGAAATGTATGTTTATATAGATGTATGTATGAATGTATGTGTTCGTGTATGCATCTATATATGTACATTGCGCTAAGAAACAAAATGGGACAGTTCTATATCTCCCGTTGTATTGGGCCGATTGACGAAATCCAAACTGCGTTTTTCATGTCTCGAAAGCGCCACTTAGAATGTATATTAGATTTATATATGAGCATTGTCCTAAGGTATTTTGACACAAAATCGGACTTTTCCTGAAATAACATGCCAATTTGTTTTCCATATTTCGATTCTACGACTGAAATTATGCCTAGATATTAAATTTTGTAATTTTGAGTGCGAAATTTATGTAGAAATTTCAAAATTTATCCTGACTCATTTTTTTCAGTTTGCGCCAAGAAAAATTTACTTGGCGAACTTCTTAGTTTATGGCAACCTATTTTCCTTTCCTTTTTTTCATTGCCCACTAACCGGGGAAAAAGTCAGCATTCATACCTTCAAATAATTTTTACAGAGTGCGTAAACCGCGTTTTCGTTATTGTCGCTTATAATAAATACGCCAAATTTGAAAACGCGCTAAAATGTAAATTCATGTATATTTTGGGAAATTTTGAATAAAAACTCTAATTTTTTCAGGTATGCTTAGAAATATATCTACTTTAAAATAATAGCAAAACTTTTATAGGTTATAATTCAAAATTGTTTTCGAAAAATTTATAAAAATTATTTAAAAATAAATCATAAAACATGGGCGAATTTCATTTCGAATGAACCTAAATTTCAGGATATGAAAGGAAGAATGAAATAATTTTAATAAAAAAGAGATATTAATAAATATATATACCAAATTCAATTAACACTGACTAGCTAAAACTTTGAGAGCTGATTTTTTAAAAACTATCCGTGCGATTTTTACCAAACTTGGCAGTTTGGCATAATTTGAATCGTAGAATCGAAATATGGAAAACAGATTGGCGTGTCATTTCTGAAAAAGTCTGATTTTCTGTCAAAATACCTATATTAGAGCAATGCTATATATAAACCTAATACATACCCCCTAATCGCGCTTTCGAGACATGGAAACACAAATTGAATTTCGTCAATCGGCCCAGTAGAACGGGAGATATAGAACTGTCCCCACTTTTTTGCGTAGTGTACGTACGTATTTTTTGCATACGTACATACACACATACATGAACACATACATCCATACATAAAAGTACATATGCTACATGCGTTTCTGAATCCAATCCTGATAACAGCAGAGTACGAAATTCTTCATCTAACTGCGAGCATTGTTTTCATTAAAAACATTATTTTCCCAAGCATCTGGCTTTCGGGAACATCAATTTGAATGCATCTTTCTGTTGTCAGGCAATCGATGACGACATATATTTACTTCCTTGTACGAAGTAAAGGAAGTATTGTAATCGCGAACAATTCCGGGTACCATATTTCAAGGAAAATATCCGTTTTTACCTCTATCGAATGCAATTTAACGATGTTTTTCCATAAAATTTGTACGTAAGGACAGAATAAAGCGCTCTATTTCTACAAACGAATTATAAAACTGGCTTAAAATGGATTCAGAACAGAATTTTTCGTATTGCCTGTACGTACGTACGTATGTATGTATATATCCCACATAACTCAAAACTGAGTAGCCTCAGAATGTTGAAATTTTCTCTATAGGACTGCTATAATGTATAGATGTGCACCTCCTATTTTGGTTGCAATCAGCCGCGCCAAAAGTAGTTACTCGGCTCAGTGAGCTCAGTTTTTTTTTTTTTTGGTTTTGTTTTGTTGTTGTTGTTGTTGTTGTTCCTATATGTTGATAAATTGTGCATTTTTTGCTTTAAAAGGGATTGAATTATGTTGTTCTTATCTTCCGGTTAAGGTTTTTATGTCTTTAGTAAATCAGCATGCGATATCATTATCAACAATTTAAAAGTTGTTTAAGTGCAGCTAAACCTAATTACTTTTAACATAGGTGTTTAAATTTGAAACAAAGCAGAATAGTGGATTTGTCGCCAGTCTATAGAAACTAAGCTTCGCAACAACAAACATAGCGCCTTCTTTTATTATTGTGAATTAAATCACGCTTAATGCTTTCTGCAATTTATTCGAGGAAATAAGTGTTTAAGATATACTTCGAAATTTTTAATATAGATATTTTGAGTTTTTATGTATTTTCGCACCGTCAAGAAGTGAGAACTGAATTAATTTAATGAGAAACACTGAATCGTGTGTGAAAAACTGTTTCTTTTTGCTTTTGTTTTTGTTATTTTTGTTTAATTTCTTTTATACATCGTTTTAGATTTATGACAGTATTTGAATAGAACATGTGGCAACGATTAGATATGTCTTCAGATGATATACATAATTTTTGTGCATTCTGAGCTATAAAGTGAATGATATATAACGCTGTTAAGTGAACCTAGCGCCAGAGTGTCGCTATGGTAAACAAATATAGTGAGTTTTAAAGAGTGCATTTATTCTATTATGGTTTACGCGCTATCGACAATGTACGATTTAATTCAATCCAATAAGTTTAAGTGATATGCAAGAAAAAATGCGTATTCCGTACAATATTCCGTACAAGGATGTCATGTGGTGTACACATCAGAGCTTTCATACAAATATCTGTCGTTTATTTGCCATGAAGAAAATCATCGATGGATCTGGGGTTTCTTTTGATGTACTGTTTTCTTGAAACGACCACGACATGGAATATATTCTGGTTTTCTCTGTAATAAGCTGTAGCGGATAACGTAGATTCGTTTGTTAATATACCGTCTATTCAGGTACTAGCCCGGAAATTAGGCGAATCTAGACTTTTACATAAAATTTATTAAAAACGGAATATCATCAGCTGGAAAGTATTGTTATTTGAGATGATTTCATTTGATTGTAATGTAGAAAAGGGTGCCCTTTGGTTTGGCGCGAAATACCGACGCTGTTACAGGCTTTCCTATAATCTAGATGGCAACCAATTTTGTGCTAAGTACCAATGTTTTTTCTTGAGTTGAATCTGATTGGAACATTTTAGTTTAGTGAATTGAGGGCTATGTAATTTGTTGTAGCTGTATCACATACTGCTGAGTGTGTACGGGTTCGTAATAGATTGAATGAACAAGACCGATAGAAAAGTTAATAAAATTTATTCTTATCACAAAAAATATAACGAAACGCTCTATTACTCCTCCAAGATGTTCGTACAATTTCACACAATACAAACAGTAGCTGTATTTTAAACTACTAAAACGTTAAATAGAGCGCAATCCAAAGCGCAAAGAAAGCTGATTTGATCACAAATTACAGCAGCTAAGTAAACAGCAACTGCTCACTGAAACAACTAAGCTGAGATGTTTCTCTCTGGCTTTTATAGCGTTTTTAGCAGCGACAAAATTCTAGCAATTTCTCGAAAGCAAAAAGAGTAGAATTATTAGGACTACTGTTTCTTCTAATTGATTTTGCAAACATAACTGGAGTCCTGAGTAGGAACAGGGAGCTGACTAAAAGCTATGTTCGTGCGTGTGTAGAAAGTACAACATAGATAAGAAGGGTTCAAATAAACCTCTATTTGCTTATCGATTTTACAGACTTTCTCGCACTTCGGGATACAAAGACCAACCACTTGTGGACTGAAAGTAAAAGAATATAAGACTACTAACTAATTAAAATTTAAATAAGAGCTAACTTTGAATATTTTATACAGATGACTAATACTAAGACTGGCCTTTTAAATAACTACGTCTGTAGTACGCAAACTGAGGAAAACTACAATAGGTCTTTGACTTTCAAGAGGATTAACACCTCTGGCCTTAAAGGCGGACAGTAACTGATGGCAAGCTCGCGTGAAGACTCGTAGCAAGAGGGCTCTCTCTCCTTCTTTTTTATCTTGGCAAAAAGCCACATTTAAATACTTAAGCGTTAGCAAGTACAATTTGCATAAACATATTCATGCGTTCATTCTGGCCGGAAGTGGAAAATAAGAGATGATAGTAAAGTTTTAAAATAAAATAAACCTTAGTGAACTTAAAATCCTTACAGAATTACGGTTACGGCTAGTCAATTATATTAATTCATATTAAATATCAGTTACAGAGATAAACTTTTATTCAGTGTCCCATGCACGTGTTCTCGTATTTTGACTTTTCCGGAGTAGCTTTCTCTTAAAATAGTACGTCACGCGATGCATTGCACTAGGAAATAAAACAATTAAATATAAATTTATTAAAATTATCTAACTAAATACAAAATTTGTAACAATAGTACCACCCGCGTATTTTGAATTTTGACCGTACTTTAAATTGTTAGAATTTTATTCGCCGTTAATTGACCTTTCATTTTTATTAGCCAGCTGGTTCTAATCATTCACTGTCTCGTCTTTTCTGAAATGAAGTATGCTTGGTAAGATTATAAGGCCTTTTTCCTACCTTTTTAACATGCCTTCGTTGTGTAATGGTCAGCACGTTCAGCGCGTATTGGAGAGGTCAGAAGTTCGAATCCCGGCGAGGGTATTGCTCATTTCTTCTGTTTCCGAAATAATGTAATGTCTCTACAGTGGCTCCCGAACTAAAACAAAGGTTGTGGATGATGGTTCTCCACCACCAGGATTTGGCGATTGGGTCCCCTAATCCCCAGTCGCCCTTTAAAAGGGGGAGTATATAAGATATTGCTCCCGCCTTTTTAGTATGCCTTCGTGATGTAGTGGTCAGCATGCTCGGTCTGTATTCGAGAGGTCCGTGGTTCGAATCCCGGAGAGAGCGTTGCTCATTTCCCATCTCTCCAGCTTTCAAAAAAATACCTAATGTCTCTACAAGATAAATACTCGTTTTTTTGTTTTAGTGATTTAGAGCGAAAGGATAAGAATGTTATAACTAATTGCTGTATGAATGAGATTTAATTAGTTCTCGCTATGAATGTCAATTTTCTATGCCAAATGTGTATTGTCGACAGCCAAGAGTGGGTTTGTCGCGAGAAAGGCGCTCGAAATCGGAGCTCATTCCAACACCATTAAGGACATGTGGAGCCACATTAAGGGCGAGCTTTCTTATGCGATGTCGTTGAAGGTTTTCCTTTAATTTGAATTACCAATTATTCTAATTTTTGTTACCTTTTCTGAACTCCTCAACTTTCTCTCACATTTTTTCGCCGGGATGCAAATTAAGTTAAATTGAGGAGCGTCTCTAAACAGGCGGAAGGAGAAAGTTAGTCAGAGCGAGATTTCGCTATCATAGCGCACATTGCTATTTTGTCCTTTCTGCTGCTATTCTGAGTTGCTGATACTTCTTCTGGTCGTTTAGTTAAAGTCTACTCGCCGGTGTGGGCTGCTGAGTGAGCTTGTTAGTCTTAAGCAGAGTAGAACTTCAACTCCAGTTGTCGATACAAAACTCTGCGAAGCTACTTGCTAGGATCTGTACCTAGGCTGTCTCTGCCACGTGGGAATACAAATTACGAACTTAGAGCTATTGTATTGTGTTAACGGGCGCAGCCCCCAGTCCACCTAGCTGGCCGTATGACTAAAGGAGGACCGGCCAATCCAACCAAAGTGAAGGAGCCAGCAGCCCGGCTGCGCTCCTTCTAAAAAAATATCAACAACGAACCTAGTGGTTCTGGAGATCTCGGCAAAGTCACTTATTAGTCTACCCGTGGATCTGACATCTCTTAAAGCAGCTGCCCCTAGTAGCCCGAGGTGGTGCTCCATGTTTGCTAGGTAATAGTTATGGCCCTCTGCGACAGGCAGTCCTAACGACTGGTAGGTAGCGAATTAACGGCGAGTAGCGCCTTGGAGTCCTACTCCAGGTGCGCCGGCGCCGATCCATCTGAGGTTCTGGGACAGGGTTGACGCCCTGGGCCAGTTGGCGGGGGTGAGGACCCTTAGTTTCATTCAGTTCGATGGAAAGAAGAATGCCCGTAGTTGCTTACTTAGGTAGTGTAGCCCTCTAGGGGTCGACGCTCAGATCTCTGCGAAGCTACTAGCTAGTATCTGTACCAAGGCAGTCGTCTGGGCTCCGGGGGTATAAACTTCATGCGCCTGGCGGTTCCCGACGACCCGTGGGGAAGGGTTCATCCCGACCTTCCATGGGTCCGGTGGCGTCAGTACCCCTAACTAAGACATCAGTAGTCGAGCAGCACCTGGACCATTGAGTGTCCAGCCCCGAGTGTCCTGGGTATCCTGTGTAACGCCTGGAGGGAGGGGCTGCCTGCGCGGTATTGGTGGGTAGCAGTTTAAACGACAAAGCTGATCTCCAGAAGCAATGAGAACTTTTAATCATCTCGGGAAAGGTTTGACTGACGACCCTCCCCCTGCCTAATATGGGTCCAGTCTTTGTAGTGTAAAATTGATAAACGAGGCATGTTATAATACTCATAAGTTAAGCAGCGTACTGTCTGTCTACGAGAAGAATAGCTCCCACCACAATGTCTGGCGGATGGCGGTCGCTATAGCAACAGGGGCTAGTATATTTTAAATAGGGGCGAAGCATGGGTAGCCAATTCATCTTCAAATGCTCCAGGATGGCAAACTGAAAAATAAGCCTTCAAGACACCTCTACGGAAAATGGGTCAAGGCTCGCTTCTACGGCAACAGACAGCTGCAGACTAACTGGCGAGAGCTTTTCTTATGACAGACAGACTGTAGCACTACTCTTTGCCATTTAAATTTACTGTTAAATTATTCTTCAGTTCCCACCGCAAGCGGTCGATGTTGTTGTGAGCAAGAAATACGTGCATTTTTGTTGAAGATATTAGTCAAATAAAAGGATAATTTAAACCCTTTCTTCTGTGTGTTTTCACGTCACGCCTACGCGATATATCACCTGGCTTAGATCTCATACTCAAATGTTAGCAAAAAGATTGCGACCTCACATTTTCGGCAGTCGTCGGATGACATTTTTCTTCCTACTTTGCGGAGTTTATGTGGCGTCGTTAACACCTGAAGAAACACGGAATTAACATAAAGAGAATCAATTCCGGGAGTCTATGATTTGAATTATGCATGTGGCACGTAGCCAAGGATACACCGAGAGGGTACCTCTCTTGTTTTTGTAACATACGTTTTCGGCGTTATTTTGACTGGCAGCCATCTTGGATACCCTGCTTTTTGGCTTCATTCTTGACGTCATAAATATCCCCAAAAGTATCAAAGGACTCCTGTTGCAAAATTTTATCTCCATTTCTTGAGAAATTCATATCTCAGGTCTTAAGGGGACGGTGGACTTTAAAATAGCTAAAAATCAACCAAAATAGTGAATTTGTTTTTTCACTCTGGTAATATGCCATATACGTAACTATATAGTATGCAAAAAAACTGCCTTCAAATATTCTAATTTTTAAAGAAGTTACAAGCATTTCAAATGTGTAAACAACGTAAACTTTGCCCTTCAAATTTTGTAGAAAATGTTATAAAAAATGCATTTTAACAGTTATTTACTGATGTTATAAATTATATATTTGTCCAAAAGAAGTGTTTATTTCTAAAAAAAGGCTAGAAATGTCAGTATTGGCAACTATGAATTTAACTTTGGTTATGTAAATGCTATACGCGTAGAACAGAAGGAAACAAACTATTCGTTGCAAAAACCTGACATCAACGTTGCTTGAAAGAAAGTAAAAAAGAGAAGTTTAGCTGCTTGGAAAAAAAACAGAACTAGTAAAAAATATTGTAAAACATTGAAAGATAATGTAAATGTAACAAATGAAGGTAAAATATATAGTGCGAGTGAATTTTAAATGTTTCATTGGATAGAATGCATAAATTGTTTCTACCCATAACTTTGAATCACATACCAATTTGCGATATGTTTATTTTTGTCATATTTAATATTATGAGATTAAAAATAGTTAAATGATAGGAAAATGTTATCTAGTGTTTATAAATTCGTATTTAAAGTTAAATTGCTGTTTCTCATGTCCATGTATTAAAGGTAAGTTTGAAGAAAAACTTTAAATTCTCTTTTCTCAAAACAAATTTTTTCTCAGTCTGTATGTTTTGAAAATGCTCCATACGACACATTTTTAGTTAAAAATGAATTATATTTGGAAGAAACTATCTTTTTATAAGTTACAATATGCATGTTTGTGTATGCATGTTTGACATGAGGTTATTAAGAAGTTTAAACTTGTGATAATGTTTAAGAAAAAATGACATTTTTCCAAAAACTGGATTTAAATTCACAAAATTCCTTTTTAAAAATTTTTGATCCATCCTATTCAATAACGGATACACAAAAACTTTTGTCAAGTCTTTATAACTAACTAAAAGGAAAAATTAGGGAAAAAATATTGAAGATTAGAGCGCAAGGAGCATTTTAAATCTTTAATTAAAATAATTAATTTTTTTATTTTTAATTTAAAATAAATTGAAATTTTGAGCATATATTTTATAAACCGATGTTATAATATGTGTATGTATAAAATGTCTTGTTGAAAATACAAAAACTTAAAAAACTAATTTTTAAAGTCCCCCGTCCCCTTAAAGGAAATTCCATGTTTTCTTTTTCCGTTTCCAATTTTCAACGCTCGCTTTTCAAATTTCACTTTACATAAACATCATTGGCTCTTGAATTACTTGGAAATTATTTCTGGATAAATATGACTTCACTTTATCAAATACTGCATGTTCTAAATTCTTTTAACCCAAAGGGGAAGATCTTTTAGTCTCGAAACGCAGTTTTGCGTCGAATCACTAAAAGCGTCAAATCATTTTTCATAGTGCTCTCAGCAAATATTATTTTCCTCTATTATATTTAAAGAAATTAAATAATGAAGAATCTGCATGAATGTATGTATGTTTCTCGCATTGCAGAAAAACAACGGTTCCCAGAGACATATAATTTTGAATGACGTAGTCCTCTACCCGAAAGTGTGAACCTGTGAGCCCGAATTTGGAATTTGTTTTATTACATATTTCAAATTTTGTAAAGCTTTACCGAATTCATAGTCCAAAGAGGCAATTTGCTTAGAGCTATTAATTTCTTGTCATTTTGAGTTGATTCACTTTCTGCATTGTTTTCCTTTTTAAATTGTTGCCACCAAATGTTACAGCCCTGTGTTACATTTAAAGAAAGTAATGAAGAATCTGCAAAAATATATGCATGTTTCTCGCTTTGTTATAAAACGACGGTACCTAGAGCCATCCAATTTTTAATATTGAATGTTTCCACACGAATATGGGCATCTGGTAGCTCTAATTTGAAATTTGCTTTATTATAGATTTCGTATTATGTAAAACTTTAACAAATTTGTGATCAAGAAACTGCAGGATTTCAAAGAGAGTAATGGCAACGTTGTACGGAAAAAACACTTTTACCTCCAGCGTGCGCGACTGTGTATCGGAAATTCTAAAGGTATGCTTAGTTTAAAATTATTTTGCGATATTACTGTTGAACTGCATTTTATGGTTTAACTGCAAAGAACGTAATACTTAATAAATAAAGGTGACACACAAAATGTTAAAAAAATGGCCTTTGGGCGTAATTTAAAATCTGAAACCTTTCAGATTTTTTTCTTATTAATAAATTTAATGATTTCAAAGCGAGCAGTGGCAACATTGTAAATGATAAAACATTTTCATCATCTCCAGGGCGAAACACTGTCTATCGCAAATTCTAAAGATATGCTATTTTTCAAAATTTTTAGCCCGAATGCTCTCGAAACGTGTAGGTCTGTGTAAATGAAGAAAACACGCCTTTGGGCATAACATAAAGCATTGTTCTCTCTCGTTGTTCAGCTCTGGGCACTGCAGAAATTATTACATAGGCGTTGGTATAAAGGAAAAATTATTCTAACAATTTGCGTTCATTGGGCAATCTACAGCCTTTATAAAATGATCAAGTCAACTTTTGCGTTATTTTTTATACAACTCTCGTATTTTTAATGCTACCAAACCTGTATAATGAGATCAGGCTTACGTTTACACATTGCTATAATTGCATTTATGTGATAATAGCTTCTCTTTTATGACGTTATAAGGTATTCTCCCTGTTTCTTCGCATGCCTTCATGGTGTAGTGGTCAGCACGCTCGGCACTTATTCCAGGGGTCCGTGGTTCGAGCCCCGGCAAAGGCATTGCTCATTTTTCAGATCTCCTGCTTCCAAATAACCTAATGTCTCTACAACGTTAATATAGAGTTTTGCTGAATTACCACTATTGGAACCAAATGTATAATTTTATTTTGAAGAGAAAACCTGAAGTATATGATTTTCAGCAGCTGAGAGTTCACTATCCGAAAACAGTGTGAAATCTTAATCTTGAAAAATCGACATTCAAGCGTCATAGAATAAATTATCCCTGTTGTTGGCTTTATTTCCTGTTTATCTCCGCTAAGCAATCTTCAAAAAGACATCTTTTGTTAAATTTTGATGCAATCTGCGGCAATTTTGCAATAACAGATGAAGATTTTCCTGGTTCACTTTATCTTCTCTGATCAGAACTAGTAAACATTACGCGTTAACAACTTTTTCTTTTGTTAACAATTCCTCATTACGAAAGAATTTGTAGACAGGAAATATTTCTCTCGTAATTTTGTATTCATCTTTGGAAAATATCAATATTCCTAAGCGAAAAAGCTGAAAATATCGCAGCCTTTAATTCTTGTGAAAATGTGAATGAATTACGAAACTCATTATCCTCACAGCACTTAGAGGCTGTTTGTTATTTTATGCACTTCGGGAAGAATGTGAAACATAAATATTCGATAGTGATTTTAGTATTTGTTTTTGAAGCAATGGCAATTTAAAATCAAATGCAGGCTTTCGTAATGATTTTTGCTGGAATTATAGCTTTTTCCATTAACATCAAAATACCTATTTATAATCGCTAGGCATAAACTTTTTTCATTATTTTACAGGCCAAATGAAGTTAGACGAGAATGTATTTACGTGTTACAGCAACCAGCTCGGCGCAATTTGGTGATATTTTATAGAAGATGGTTTGGTTGGTTTATTTGATTTTATTACACAATAAAGCATGCTAGAACTAATAAAATATTTCTCCCGCCTTCTTAGCATAGCTTCGTATGCTTTCAAAAAAATAAAACACCTAGTGTCTCTACAGTGGCGCCCGAAATAAAAAAGGTGGTGGATGATGATTCTCCACCACCGGAATTTGGCGATTGAGTCTTCAAAAACCCCAGTCGCCGTTTAAAAGAGGGAGTATATAAGGTATTTTTCCCGCCTTCTTGGCATGCCTTCGTGGTGTAGTGGTCAGCACACTCGGCGCGTATTTAAGAGGTCCGTGGTTCGGGTCCCGGCAAGGTTACTACTCATTTTTCATCTCTCCTGCTTCCAAATAACCTAATGTCTCTACAAACTATATAACGATAAAGAGACAGAATGCCGTTCTACCGATATAGCGGTTACGTCGCTGACTACCGTGTTCAAATCCCGCAGAAGGCATGGATATTTGTAAATGTATAGGGTCTGTGCGGTATGGAGCACTCTAAATATGTGGCAAGTCGAAGACCCTCGGAACCGTTCTCCGGGGGTGCTCTCCATCAAAATTGGAGAGGGGAGGACTGAGCTAAATCGCACTGTCACCCGTAAGGTGCTGTTGCCAACACAAGCATATCTTACGCTCCTTGCAACGAGGAATTTCGTGGGCTTCGGCTGACTACAGCTCAGACAAGTAAGCATTAGTCAATAACAGCAACAACAACAAATAAGAGAGAGGATGCTAATGAGAGGCATGCCTTTGTGGAGGACATTCTAAGGGAAACTGGCTCGTGCCACGTTACACTTGAGGAGAACCACGTAATTTCCCATGCAGCTAGACCATTCGCCTGGAATCGAACCCAGAACAAGCGACTGGTGTTCAATCATTTATCCACTCGGCCCGCTAATTGGCTTTGACAGAAGAAAAAGGATGACTCCTAATTGTAAAAAAATTTTATTATGTGCATACGTATTTTACGAGTAAATTAGATATATATCCCTAAAATCATTTAAGGTGGTTTACAACAATATGATTACAATGCTAAAATACTGGACAAACTTAAGGGCGTTAATAAAGGAAACACGTTGCGCGAAATTTGGCAGAAATGTAAATTAAGAAGTCAGTTTTTATTTGGGAAATTGGGAAAGTTAGAAATCAAGTTTGGAATTAAATTTACTTAAATGATAATTTTTTTTTAAAATCAGTCTGAAACATGCACGTAATTTGAATGCGTAGTTTGGAGAGCCATCAATACATTAGCTCACAAGTTAAAATTGTCCTATTTCTGTAAAAATTCCCAAAATAATTAACTTTGATACCAGTTACATACATTTTTTACATATATTACAAACATCACAAATGTGTTTTCGTTTATGTTGTTCTGATGAAAATTTCGGGCCAATGGTTTTAAAAATTAGAAGTAGTTGTTTCCTTTAATGATTTTCGAAAAAACTAATGTATACCACATTCATCACAGTTTTTTCCATTATACAGAAGTCCCACTAGTGCTCAGTTACTATAACAGATTTTAAGAAGAAATAGGCATTTTGAATGTAAAAACCTCTCAGTTTTTAGTCCAAAGGGGATTTGTCGCTGAAGGAGTACCGTTTTCGTTTTGCGTTGAATCACTCTGAATGTCCGTTTCACTTTTCAAATTGTTGCCACCAAAATTTATCGCCCTGTAGTATATTTAAAGAAATTAAATAATAAAGAATCTGCATAAATTATGTATATTTCTCCAAATGTGATAAAACAACGGTACCTAGAGCCATTCAATTTTGCATAACGTATGTTTCCACCCGAATATCCGCATCTGGAGGCCCAAAATTTAGAATTTAGAATTTGTTTTATTATATATTTCATTGATTCTCCATATTTTAGAAACCTTAAACGAATTTTTGATGAACAAACTCAACGATTTAAAAGCGAGCAGTAGGAATACTCTACGGGGAAAAAAATCTTTTTATCTCCAGCGCGTGGAACTGTGTATCGGAAATTCTAAAGATATGCTCATTTTAAATTATTTTGCGGTATTGCTGTTGAGCTGAATTTTATGGTTTAAGTGCGAATAACATTATATTTAATAAAGGTAACACACAGAACGTTAAAAAAACGTCCCTTTGGACGTAATTTAAAATTTGAAACCTTTCAGATTTGTTTTTCCTATATATAGCCTTTTGTTTTTTAATTAACCCGCCTTTGGAGGAAAAATAAAAATCTCCTTTGTCTCCAAAACATTCTACCAGGAAAATGTGAAAAACTATTTCCTCTCATCGCACTTTTAAAGTGTACACTTTCGTCACATTGACGACATAAGTAACTTTTTTATTATTTTGTAGATCAGTGATCGATAACCTATTACACGTCAATTCTTTTATAACCACAGATGTTTTGAACGTAAAAAATGTTTCACTTTTTAAATTAACCCGACGTTGGATGAAAAATAATAATCTCCAATGTCTTGAAAATATTCTACCAGGAAAACTTTAAAATTTATTATTCCCATTGCTTTCTTAATCGTCGCAATGACGTTTTAAATATTTTTTTATCATTTTGTATATCGCTGATCAACACTCTGTTTTTACACGTGCTTTTAAATAACGTGACTAAATTTTTACACGTGGCTTTAACATGTGACTTAAAATACATAACTCAAGCAAGTCTGGAGAGCTTATTTTCATGATGAAATACAGATACCTTGGGGGGAATCTGCGAAGCGTGTGAATTTATACACGGAATGCTCATACCTCGGTAACAGTTTGTGATTTGCTTAACTGCTTAAGTGTTACATTTCGAAACATTTTTAAAACCCGTGCATCAGGCATAGAGTGAGGTCAATTTTTTTTTCCAATTGTAATGACTGAATTTAATTCCGTTTCTCTCATAACAGAATTAAATCCAATACAACGAATAACTATTGAGATTCAACACATTTTTCGTACCACCAGCGTCATCATTACTGTTGTAAGGATTTTGCGTTTTAGTAACGTTTATTTTATTTTAAACCTTTACTATCTTCTCTTATTTTCCATTTCTGGTCAGAATAAAAGCGAATAGATTTAGTCTATGCAAATGAGATTGCAAACTTTAGAAGACATGGCTATTAGCCACGACTGAAGAGAGAGTTTTCTCGCGGCCTTTAGTACGCGTGTGATTTTCGTTGTCTGCCTTCAAGGCCAGAACTTAGTTTTCGCTGATATTTGAAGACATATTGTACACTGCTGGCCACCGTAAATGCAACACCCTGAAAGAAGCATGTAACTAACATGAAATTTACAACATGCGTTAGCGGAGGTGAGATATGAAAATGATTAGAATTTCAGCGCAGGCGCACATCACGCGTGCCTGTGGCGCCACTTCAAAGCGCTATTTAAGGCTTGGAATTTTCGACGATTTCAAGTTCGTCAATTGTGTTTTTCTTGTGGTTTTTTAAAAAAAAAAACGATCAATTATGCCTCGTAGTAAACAGCGATCATCGTTTGATCAAGTATCCGAGTTCGACAGCGGAAGGATAGTGGCTTACCGAGAGTGTGGATTATCTTTCAGGGAAATCGGTAGTCGTGTTGGACGAAACCAAATAACTGTAATGCGGATATGTGACCGTTGGATGCAGGAGAGTACGACGGACCGACGTGTTCGATCGCATCCACCTCAGCGCACCACTTCACGTGATGACAAGAACATTGGGCACATGGCAGTGACGTATCGCTCAGTCACATCACGAACCATAGCACAGCACATTCAGTCTGTAACGCATCATCCATTGTCTGCGCGTACCATTCGACGCCGTTTACAGCAGAGTGGTCTGTTCGCAAGACGTTCATTGCTTCGTGTACCCCTGGCGCAGAACCACAGACGTCTCTGCCGCTAAAAGTTCGATGAAAGAAGGATGCGGACGGCAGAAAGGAATGAAATTGTCTTCACTAACGAGTCACGCTTCTGTCTGCAACACCACGATGGTCGGATTCGAGTCTGGAGACACCGTGGAGAGAGGATGCTGAACAGCTGCGTTATGCACCGCCACACTGGTCCTGCACCGGGTATTACGGTATGGGGCGGTATTGAATATCACTTTCGCACTCCTCTAGTACGCATTGCCGGTACTTTAAACAGCCAACGCTATATCTCCGAGGTGTTGGAGCCAGTTGTCCTTCCTTACCTTCAGGGCTTGCCCACAGTCATATTTCAACAGGATAACGCGCGACTACACGTGGCACGCATTGTCCAAAGTTTCTTCGTCAATCGCCAGATTGAAATGCTTCCCTGGCCGGCTCGCTCTCCGGATCTTTCGCCGATGGAAAACATGTGGTCTATGGTTTCTGAACGATTGACCCAGATTCCATCCCAAGCTGCCACACCAAATCAATTTTGGCAACTTGTGGAAGCTGCTTGGTCTGCTGTACCGCAAGAACACTTCCAAAGTCTCTTTGAATCAATGCCGAGGCGTATGGCAGCGATGATCTCCAACAATGGCGGCTACTCTGGCTACTGATTCTGGAAGGAACCACACTTCACAGAAGGCTATAAATTTAATCATTTGATACTTGGTCAACAACAATATCTGCTAAATAAATTTTGTTGTGATATCTCGTGTTTCTTGGTGTTGCAATTGGGTGGCCAGCAGTGTAGTTTTTGCATTCTGCTCACTACACACTTAGTAATAATGTGCCAATCTTCGAGTTACTATTCTCTGTCAAGCACCTTAGTTCTTATTTAGTTGAGTTAATTTATTTTTTTATTTTCTACGGTTTAGACCAAAATTATTGGTCTTTGCATCCCGAAGTGCGGGACCGCTGTACGCTGTGAGAGATAAATGGTAAAGTTAACTCTTTCTTATCTGTGATATCTGTTCCACGCACACACGAACATAGCTTTGAGTAAGCTCCCTGTTCTTATTCAGGGCTCCAGTTATGTTTCCAAAATCAACCAAAACTAACAGTAGTCCTGACAATGTGACTGCGATAAAGGAGGATTTATTTTAACGTCACAGAAAAGGTCTCAAAATAAAGGGTTGACCTCAATGCTAAGAAAGACCCGCTTAGTATATCAAAGAAACATTTGATATTATGCCATAAAAAGAAAATAAATAAATAAAATAAATCTGAAAGCTTTCAGATTTTATATTGAGTCCAGAGGGGCTTTTTTAACGTTTTGTGTTTTACCTTTATTTATTAAATATCATGTTCTTCGCAGTTACACCATAAAATTGAATCCAACAGCAATACCGCAAAATAATTTAAAATGAGCATATCTTTAGAATTTCCGATAAACAGTCTCTTTCCTTGGAGATTTTTTTGTACAGTGTTGCCATTGCTTGCCTTAGAATCACTGAGTTTGTTAATCAAAAATTCGTTAAAGGTTTAGAAAATATGAAATAAATAACAAAGTGAATTCCAAGTTCGAAATTTGGCCTTCCAGGTGCCCATATTCGGGTGGAGACGTACGTTATGCAAAATTAGATTGTTCTTTGTACAGTTGTTTTATCACAATGCTAGAAATATATACACATTTATGCAGATTCTTCATTATTTAATTTCTTTAAATATAAAACAGGGCGATAACATTTGGTGGCAACAACATCAAAAGTAATTCGCCATTTATAGTGACTCGACTCAAAATGCCAAAACGAAATTAATAGCCCTTCTGAGCTAACGCTTCTTTGGGCTAAAAAACATGAACGTTTTCAGATTTTATACTTCGCCTAAAGGGGGCTTTATTAATGTTTTGTGTGTTACCTTTATTTACACTCATGTCCATAAATTAAGGGTAATTCGGAGTCACGCGGAAATCGAACTCTAAAATAAATATATCACCTGTAAATTCACTACACGCATCTTCAAGAATCATATGCAAATTTCAGGAAGTAACCAGACGACACCGATGGTACGTCACAATGACGAGAGTGTACGAGAGTAATACATAAGGAATACAGGCAAAGAAATAAAACTGTTCGCAGGCGCTTTATAAGCATTTCAGTGCAATAACCGAATAATTATGACACAAAGGACGCATTTGGATGATTTTTTACGTGGTAGAATTATCGGCCGTCTGGAATGTAGGCGTACCCAACTGGAAGTATCAGACGAACTTGGAATTGCCCAGAGTGTCATCTCCAGGCTTTGGCAACGATTCCAAGATGATGGTAATGTGAGTACACGTTACGGCGCCGGTCGCCCCAGAGTTACAACGACGAATGAGGACCGATATTTGGCAGTTACTGCCAAAAGAAACAGACGGAGCACAGTCTCAGACCTGTCTCGTCAGCTCTCTTCAGCCATTGGTACGACAATTTCAAGGCAGACCGTGTACAGACGCTTAGGGCAGATTGGTCTATATGCTCGTAGACCTTTCAGATGCGGTCCGCTTACTGCAACTCACTGTCGCCTGCGGTTAGACTGGAGTAGAGCACGTGTGGGACATGCTTGTCCGACGAGTTGCAGCCCGTCAACCTCCTCCTACATATCTACCGGAACTTCGGAGAGCATTGCTTTTTGACTGGTGTAATATCCCCCAAGATCAGATCGATAATTTGATACTCAGGATGCCTAGGCGTCGTACGGACTGTATTGCATCGTCTGGGAGACATACAATGTATTAACAATCATACCAACCGTGTAATATTGGTTTTTTGTAAATAGGGTGTTTTTTGTAATTTGCTCCAGGGAGAAAAAATCGCTAATTTTTTTAGAATTCCACACCAAATTCTTTAGAATTTCCAATACACAGTCTCTCGGCCTGGAGATAATTTTTTTTTCGTACAGTGATACCATTGCTCGCCTTGAAATCGTCAAATTTAGACTTCCAGATGCCCACATTCTAGTGGAGGACTACGTTATTAAAATTTTGATGTCTCTAGATAACGCTATTTTTTCAGTGCAAGAAACATGCGTACCTTTATGAAGATTCTTCATTATTTAATTTCTTTAAATATAATGCAGGGCTCTAATATTTGGTGACAACAATTTGAAAAATGAACAGCCGCTTACAGTGAACCAACTCAAATGCCAAAACAAAATTAATAGCAAATCGCAATTTGGGCTAATGAATAAAAAAATTTCTGAAAGGGTTCAGATTTAACGGTAGTTTAAAAGGATTTGTTAAGGTTTTTCTATGTTTTCGCTGAGCTCGCAGTGTATTGCTGTGCCATCTTCTATTGCCGTTTCTTTTTGTTCGCTTCTCTTTGCTGCTAGCAACACACAGCTGCCTGCTGCTTTCAAAAAATATTTAGTTTATAGATAAAAGATTTTAGTTAATAGAAGACACTATAAGGTATTTCTCCCGCATTCTTCGCATGCTTTCGTGGTGTACTGGTTAGTACGCTCGGCGCGTATTCGAGATCCATGGTTCGAGTCCCGGCGAGAGCATTACTCATTTTTCATCTTTCCCGCTTTCAAAAAATACCTAATGACTGTACAACACAATTTACATTAGTTACGTTACCATTAAAAACTAGCAAGAATAACGCAGCAGAAAAGCTATAAATAGTGATAATTAATTTACAGAGATAAATAAATCTTATGCAAAGATTTGAAAATATAGATTTTACTAACTTCTTTTATTCACACTTGTCAAAAAAATAAATAAACTTAGTTACGAGCTTTTGCTCTAAGAATAATCGCTTTGTTTGTTTGTATGTGAACAAGTTTTTTTCACCACTTAAAATTAACAAAAAAATATCTCATGGGGACACCCTATTACTTCCTTGTTTGGCCTTTTAAATTTAAAATAATTTAAATTTAATTAATTTCAAATTAATTTGCTGCGCTTCATTTAAACTTATTTCCTAGAACTATTCTAACTTAACTGATTTCCCAAAACAAGTTGAAAATGACATTAAAAACTGCAAATTTTGAAATTAAATATCCCGGTCGAATTTTTGTCGTACGGGAGTACGACTTCTTTTATATTCTTATATAACTTCTTATGATTCTGTTTTTTTAATAACCAGTATAAATCTTTGCCAAACATAAGAACCAGCGACCGCATTAAAAGTTAGATTTCGTTAGTTGTTCAAAATCAATTTTTTTTAGTTCGACATTATAAAGTATTTCTCCCGTCTTCTTCGCATGCATTCGTGGTGTAGCGGTCAGTACGCTCGGCGCTTTTTCGAGAAGTCCATCGTTCGAGTTCCCTTGAGGGCATTGCTCATTTTTCATTGCTCTTGCTTCGAAATAATGCCTCTACAGTGGCGCCCGAAGAAAAAGATTGTGAATGATGATTCTTCACCACCAGGATTTGGTGACTGGGTCCTCTAATCCCAATCGCCCTTTAAAAGGGTGAGTATATAAAGTATTTCTCCCGCCTTCTTGGCATGCCTTCGTGGTGTAGTAGCTAGTACGCTCGGCGCATACTCAAGAGGTTCGTGGCTCGAGTCCCGGAGAAGGCATTGCTCTTTTTTTATCTCTCTTGCTTCGATATATATATACACTTTTGTATTGCCGATTGCAATACAAAATGGTGAACAACAAATGTTATAGCAATCCCGTATGCAAAATTTCAGCTTTCAGTTATACGAAATGCATATGTGTATGAACGATCGTACAAACGTCACGAAAAAATTGGTTTTACGGGAAAATGAGTTCTTTCTGTAAGCACATACAGACCTCACAATGAGTTTCAAAGTTTCTGTCAACACGGACAGACCTCAGGCAAAAGGAAAATAGTCAAAATGAGTTCTTACTCAATACTTTACACAATGGAAAGCCATCACTCATATATGAAAGAAATGTAATTGTTTGAGTGTAAAATTTGGAATTATTAGAATTTTTGTGACAGCAAAACATTCAAAAATCAGCTGTACTCTTGCCAAGAATTAAATTTCACTTTCTGCCTCTATGCCCACCTGTACACCCAAAGAGTACATGGAGAAAATGGCTATAATTCCTTAAAAATGTATCATTAATCCTTTTAGATATTTTACAGATATTTTTACCTTGATTTTTAGCAAATTATTTTTGAAAAAACGACATAACGTAGAATTTTAAAAATTACCTTTGATTATTTGAGTTGATTGGTAAGTTTGATTTTTGGTCCGTTCTGTACAAATTCTTATTTGCGCATAAAGCATTACTTTTATTACTAAGACACAAAGCATTAATTTTATTACTACGACCCAAAGGATTAATTTTATTAGTACGACACAAAGCATTAGTTTTATTACTAAGACACAAAGTATTAAATTTATTACTACAACTTAAAGCATTAATTTTATTGCTACGACACAAAGTATTAATTTTATTGCTAAGACACAAAGCATTAATGTTATTACTACGACACGAAGCATTAATTTTATTGCTACGACACAAAGCATTAGTTTTATTACTAAGACACAAGTTCAAGGCACACTCTACAACAAAACAATCGACGCACCAAGAAGGACTTGCCTGATGGACAAAAAAAAATGGTGGATGGGAAGATTATGTACAGAACAGAAAAGGATTAAAATTTCCGAACACTTGAATGATTTATTTCAGAGTTACATAGTTACAAAGTAACAAGCTCAATTAGGTGTTGATCCACCTCTAGCCTGGATGTAAGCGGCCGCACAGCATGGCATAGACTAAAAAAGCTCCCGGATGGTCTGCTGAGGTATATCTTGTCAAATTAGCTCCAGTTGCCGGGCCAGGTCATCAAGATTTCCTGGTAGATGCAGTCACCTTCCCATCATATCCCAGACTTCTTCGCTGGGATACAGATCTGGATGGCCAAGGAAGGGTTTGACAAGATGTAAGATACTTCATAGCAACACGTGCCACATACGATCTCGCATTATCTTGCTGAAAAATAAGGCCAGGGTATTGCAAAAGGAATGCTGCTGGATGCGCTGGAGATCGCACTATTCATTCGTTGGACACCAAATTTTAATCATCTGCATATTTGGTAGCAAAACAGGTCTCAGAATGTCGTCGGCGTACCGCTGCAGCAGTAAGAGTGCCTCTAATGATAACCGAAAAGTATGACAATCAAGGAAAATGGCGTCCTAGACCATAAGACCTGGTTGAGAGCCTGTATGGCGTGCAATAGTGAAAGCAGGATCGGCACACTGCTCTGGGTGTCTCCAGACACGTCTTCGATGATCGTCATGACACAGTTGGAAGTGGGATTCGTCGCTAAAGACTTTACGTCCCCAATCAGCGTCATTCTAACCTAATCAAGCCAAGCACCACTGTAATCTGGCTCCACAGTGTGCAGGTGTGAGTGGCACAGCTGGTCTGACAATCGTTAGGTCCTCCCGATCTGTTGTGGCCCTAGGTCGACCGCTACCACCATGAGGCTGAAATCTCCCATTATCCACCCATTCTTGCCAGCGTCTTCTAATCACCGCATCGCTTTGACTCATATAATGAGTGATTCCCCGATTTGCCCAAGCTGTCTCTTCCAATTCAATGATGCGACCTCTTCCAAACTCTGACAGTTGCTCGTAATGAGCTCGAATCCTGCGGAGGGGCATTTTCTCAGTCGTTGAAAGTATCTTAAATAGCAATGCAACAGAAATTTTTAAGAACAGCTCCTTATATACATCTGCTGGATGCTCAGTTCCAATGTGCTGAAGATCGTACTACTCGTTCATTGGACACCAAATTTCAATCATTTACGTATTTAGTCAAAACATTTATGCAAACGAAATTTCAAAGCAATCGGATGATTCCTTCATGGTGCATCGATTTTTTTTGTTAAAGTGTACTATAGAATATTGATTACTCAAGAAGACCCTCCACGGATATATTCAAAATCAATATATGTTTAACAAGGCACAGTAAAAATGAAAACCTTTATTATAAAGTTACTTTATATTCATTAAGACGAATGTATTACATTTATAAGAAAATATGCAATTTATATAACATAACAAAACTGACTAAGCAAAAACAAACAATATTTAAGATAACAAAAACAAGATTTGACGTAACTAGTCATTTAACATAAGAAAAACTGATTAAGCAAAAATCTATATGGTGACAACGGCTAGAAATTTGTATTATACGACTGGCGGTACGTAAGCTAGAGAGCGGTATGCGATCGATATTTTTTTTAAGATCAGCACCATTCTATGACATTGTAAGGATTGCCAAGAGATGAAAAAGCATACGAGCAACCAAGGCTTTACCTTATGGTAAATTCAGTCACTATCCTGTATGTTTCTGATCTTCTGAAGGGTCTACAGAAGCTCCTGTTACCTTTCTAAGATATTTTTATATAGTAGTTACTATGTTGATGTCTACGAACGCTAAAACTTGTTTCTTTACAACTGTTTGCGACAAGGATCGTCCAAGAACTACTTGACAAATGAGACATTGGTATGTGGTTGGCAGTGCTTATAACTAACACTGACACATGACTCACTCGGCACAGAATCCACACTAGAACGGAATGGTCACAGCATATGAACAACAACGGGTCGAGTGGGTATTTTTGTAACCTATACAAAGTTTATAACTAGAAAAACTGTAAAATGAAGCTGGAAATATTGAATTGAATCATTATATTAAGGTACAGGATGGTTATAATTAAAGTGACCCTATTCAGGCTCCTGTAGAACCCGTTCTGCCAATCGGATATTTATGAAACTTGGTAAATACTTTATATGGACTACGGGGAAAAGATTTCTGCAATAAAAAAATAGTTCAAATTTTGACCACCAGATGGTAATTTTCAAAAAATCCTTATTATTCAAACCTTTGGCGACAATCGTGTAATATTCAAAGCTTGTCTGGATGCCTGGCCTCCTCGTTCACCCGGTTTAAATCCCAGTGATTTCTGATTGTGAGTATTCCTAAAAGTAACCGGACTTGAGTTACTTTTAGGAATCCTCTTAACCAGAAACCTCTCAGGTTTTACCTGAGTTGAAAGCCAGCATTACACGCCATCTTGCTGAAATCCCTCCAGAGTTACTTCGTCCTAATATTGAACACGCTTTAATGCTCTTTCTTTGTACTATTGTTATTGCAGAAATCGTTTCCCCATGGTTCCTATAACAAATATACCACATTTCATCAAAGCTCAATAAGTAGAGCAGGTTCTAGAAGGGTCTGAATAGGGTCACTTTAATTATAACCACTCTGTACCTGCACAGGATCGATGGCCGCATCGAATCGAAGTCAGTTTTCGAACTGTGTTGACCTAGTCCCGCAGAGAATATGAGGTTCATATCTAGTCTCAATCCTGGAAATGGATACCAATTCCATTCCTGACAGCGAGTTATTTGTACAGACGCAAACTTTCCCATTCCCTCTGACAGCATTTAGTACAGGCCGATGACATTTAGTCTCGGAAGAGACACGGAAGTGAGAACAAAGATCCTTTGATTAGACTTTTATTTCTAATTTGGGTCGGTCCTTTCGTTTACATATCCCTGCTTTTCAAACTGTATACCACAGTTTGCTAAATGAACTTAGCTTCAGCAAATGCGTTTTGAGCTTGTAGAGACATTAGGTTATTTCGAAGCAGGAGACATGAAAAAAGAGCAAAGCCTTGGCCTAGATTCGAACCACAGACCTCTCGGTTACTCGTCGAGCTTCCTGACCACTACACCAATAAGGCATGCCAAGAAAGCGAGAAGAAATACCTTACATACTCCCTCTTTTAAACAGCGACTGGGGTTTTGGAGACCCAGTCGCCAAATCTTGGTGGTGGAGAATCATCATCCACCACCTTTTTAGTTCGTTTCCAGTTGTAAAATCATTAAAATTTATTTGAAAGCAAGAAATGGGGAAAATGAGCAATGCCTTTGCCGGGAATCGAACCACGACCTCTCGGTTACGCGTCGAGCGTGCTGATCACTACACCACGAAGGCGGGAGAAATACCTTATAAGCTTAAACAGCTTGAACTACTATCCATCAGACTATCCAGCCGAACTACTACCCAGACCAAGTTTATATATTCTTATTTATGATCTTAATTATGGCTTTTGTCAATGTGTATCTATCTCAACATAATATCTTATATGTGGCTAATGCATTATTACGTAATATCTCTTCGCATATTATTTTGTTTGAACTGTCCATACTTCAACCACATGTTTGAACTACAAGTCTACATGTTTGTATTTTATACAAATGTGTACCTTTCAGTGTTCAACTGTCTATGCCTTTTTAAGCGTTTAGGACGTAACTCTTGTAACTAAATACATAGCAAGTGTAAATCTTTTCAGTGCGGCAAAATTTTAATTCCCTTGCTAATTCCCCAATTTCTAATAATGGCAGATTATAAATGTTCTTTGCAATGGTTATTGCTTAGCTATACCATGTTATGTATGTGTTTCCATTTTTTCTGTTTAATTATTTTATTTAACCAAGATAATGTGATGTTATAAACTTAAATTTTATGTAAAATTTTGTAAGTCTTAATACAACGTCACTTGTCCTTATGCAACTACTAACTCCTTATGCAACACTTAACTTACTTAATTGTCCTTATGTAACCATTACCTTAGCTCATTGTTTGTGTACTCTAGGTCAGTGTAAGGACTACTTAGGAAACATTGAAAACTGTAACCGATAAAGCTCTTTGTCAGATCCTTTCAGGTCACGGTAGATTCCCGGCTTACCTAAACAGATTTAGAATTCAAGAAAATGCAAACTTTTTACTATGCGGAAAGATGGGAAACAGCAGGTACTATGTGGAAAAATGTAAATTAACAAAAGACCTTAGGGATAGGAAAATAGATTTTAAAGACCTGCGTTATAACGGAAATCAAGCAAAAAACATAACAAAAGAGATCATGGGAAGAATTAATAAAAACCTGCTTGTAATTGGAACAGAATCAATCAGCAAAGAATCACAATATGGCTGCTACTGGAGACTTCTAGGATATTGTTCGGAGAGCAGCCTTGGTTGCGCCAACTTGGCTTCTTTAAGGGTATGGGCGACATTTCATCATGCGAACGGAAGTAAATACTACAGAATAAATACTACAGTAATAAATACTACCGTAATAAATACTAATTACTATACTACAATAATAAATACTAATAATAAATACTACAGATAATAAGTAATACTACAGATAATCCCTTAGCAAGGGAAAAGTGTTACGGCTGTCTACCTAGAGGAAGTACGTCATCGAATGACAACCATTGCCTGCCATACCACAATAAGCTGTTTCTCCCTTTTTGGGGTCAAGGCTGTTCTCCGAACAATATCCGACTTCTTTTATTCACGTTATATGTCCTATGTGTTTTCCTTCGTGGCCAGTCTAAAAAAGGCATAAGGCGAGCTTGGGTTTGCCAGGAGGGTGAACCGCGCCATACCTACCCATCAGACTACAATACTCTAATAAATTATATTGATAAGTGTAAAAATGTCCTGTTTAGCGCAGCATGAACAACCCCATGCATGTTTGCTTCAAAATAAGTTATTGTCAGCGCAAATTAAGGAAGTGAAATGATTCACAAATGCAGATTTACATATTTCCTAAATCGTACACAAAGTGAATCAGTTTGCCTGGCACGAAACCATAAAATTACAGAATCACATTGCAACAATATATTTGTAGTAATGTAATTATTCAGTTGTTTAAGGCTTACAGAATAATTAAACATATTATGAGTCCTGAAAAAGAATACACTAATATGGAATAAATTATCGGCAAGCTTCTTATTTCATTCGAATGCATCTTAAAATTCACAGTTTTAAGAGTTAAGTATTATTTTAGAGATAATGGAATGCGAAGATTCTTCGTAAAGTAAAAACTATTTTTGATACGCATACCAGCTGTAAGCAGAATTAAACATGAGAAATCTTAAATGACTGTCATTGAAGAATAAATCTATAACTGTAACTGTGAATGTAATATATAAAATGAAGGTTTAGGAACGTTGTTCTTTGACTGAAGGACTTCTTGACGTGAAGAATCTTAGCTTTTGTTTGTAAGTATACGTATTTTGTTATAAGTTTGATTTTGCAGGTTACTTTTTTTACTAAAGTAGATTTCTGGAAACTAATTAAGTGTAACTGTTAACCGAATTTTTATAAGCTTTAAATAAATGCATCCGTCATCAAAAATGTTCTGTTTTACCGTAGCGGAAATTATTATATGGTGTTTTCAGACAATTATTTGATTGAGATTATTCGTACACGATTGTATTATCTAAGGTAAAAAGTTAAATTATTTCATTGATAATACTATTGATTTTTCGTTAATTGACAAATTTTAAAATTAAATGGATTGAATCGAATGGATATTTAAATCGAAAAAGGCTGCTTTTGCAGATGTGCAAGTTCCGATACTTGTTAAGTTTTCGAGTAACTTTAATTTTGTTTCGTAAAACTTAAAATGATTTGACGGGAGTTGCTGTGATAAGAGGATGAATTGCCCTTTTATCTTATCTGTTTAGACTCTTCAGCAGACCTTAAAGCTAGTCTATCCTTATATTCCGCAAACTAGCTAAGGTTATGATAGTTCCAAAACATGCCCCCGAGCGGTAAAGTCTCTGAACGCTGGTAGTTTCTACCTGTCGTCGATTTCAGGCAAACTGGCTGGCTGGATAGGCATTTTCGTGGTTCTTACCTTAATTATTGTGTATACGAGCCAATTTCCCGAAGGAAGTGCTCCACTCTCCTTAAGCAGATACCTCTAGTGTTATTTGCCATAATAATCTAAACCAGGGCTTCTTAAACGCTTTTAGTCGCGACCCATTTCTATCACTGAGATTTTTTTCTTCCCTCCCCCGAGCTCAGGACTTCAAAATATTTAAGGAAAATTTTGAAGGACCCCCGTAAGCATTGCGCAAATCCGACAGACATGTGAGTAAAACGGTCAGTTCATTCACTTGTACTCTAATATACTATGGCAGTATTAAATTAACTTTAATTTCTAATTTTTTAAGACATGAAACAATTAAAAAATCTTAAATGAGTAGCAGATGAAATGTGCGTCACGTGCAGAGAAAGTCTAATGAACCTTTCTATTATAAAAAAAGCGACAAAGTGTTTTCGTTTTTACTTTGCCTGTACTATTGTATCTTTATCTATTTTCAGATAAATTTTGTAGAAGTATTTGGTAGTTGTAAAATTATAACTTAAAGAAATGACAAAACTGCTAAAATTTTTGGGATCCACAGTTTAAGAAACTCGTATATAAACCAAACATCCATTTTATGTACTTAGATTCTATAATAATTTTACTGTCCTTGACATGTTTTAGTATACGAATTTACTGTTGCATATTTGAAAGCTGATAACTTTGTTCAAAGACGCTTAATTACAACTTTTTTCAAATTTCTAAGCGCTTTGGTTTTCCTTCTACAGTGGGTTAGTAAAATGGCTGACACGTTTCTCAAAATCTTCGGAAATACCATCCTACTCGGTGCCCTTGTTCTACAGATCTCGTTCATCAGTGTTGCATGTTGTCCAGAAATCTCAAATGCCCGAGGAAGTGAGTGAAAAGTTAATTTTTTTTTCTAGCAAATGTGTTTAGATCTAGAAAGTGTTCATCCCTGATATTGTAAGGTTAATTTATTACTGGTTGATTGGATTACATTTTGTGCGATTAGAGTTCTCTGAACATTTGGATAGATCTTGCAGAGTTTCGTTCACAGTGTATAGATTAGCTGTACACAATTTTAAATAATCTTGTGATGAGCGTCTAAAGCACATGACTGGGAAAATTAAACCAATGCTGGCTTACTGAATTTTTGTTATTACGAATTTAAATTAAATGTCCAGTAAAATCCATTCATTGTTTGTTACATCGGTAAATATTTGACAAAATTGGTGGACTCCATTGCACTACTTTTATTGATGCTTTACCACAACCAGTAATATCTTAACCCTAACCAAAGTACGCAAATTTAAAACTTGCATTACAAGTGTACGTCCTCATATTTGTGAGTCTTTCTGTAAGATGCAAACGTAGTACCCATTAGTAATTTGATGCGTTGAATACATGTGATATATAAAAGATACTTGATTTAGAATTAAATGAAGTATTCAACATTAAAATTCGAGTGCAGAAACTTAAATTTTAATGTCTGTTCTTTTTAAAAGTAACATGGCAATAATTCCATGGCACTTGCTTTATTTCGAAGTTTGAAAGATGCTGTAAATAACTTCCCTTTACATATTCAGCTCCCACCAACAGCCGAGCGGTAAAATCGCCGAACACTGGTAGTTTGGACCTAGATTCGATTTCGGGCTGCATGTGCGGTTTCGTAGTTTCCCCATGTGTACCGTGTATACGCACGAATCCCCCTTAGGAAGTCATTCACGAAGGCATTCCGCTTAACTAGCCGTAATGTGCTTTGCCATACTTTACATTGAAACAAAAGAAGCAAAATTGTTTTATGATAAACTCTAAGGAAATATTTTAAGCCCAGTTAACAAAAGCTTAAATTTTCAGTACGGCCAACTCTCGACCTTTAAATTTACTGTTAAAACTCTATAAACTTGGAAAATGTTTCTCTTATTTTTAAAGATGTTGTGTTAGAATGGTGTATAACAATTAATACTAAATTATTAATCCTAATGCTGAATTTTTTGTGAACTGCATTTATGCAGGATTATATGGATAAACGTAAAGCGAGTAAGAAACCCAATTTCATGTAAAATTACTGTTATACAACAGATTTAGGCCGCCTGAAGTTGAACAAACATTGCTTTGATAACAAAGCAGAAAGCTGGAAAGTTTGCGAAGAATTCTACGCAGTGCCCGCATAAAAATGGTATATAACTCCTCTTTGAAAATTTTATAACAAAAAACATTGCCTGCTAGAGGATTTCATAGGCGTAAAATTAATATTACGTAGGACTAATGCTGTATCTAGAATTAGTCGGGAGAGAATTTTTAGTAAATTACCGGTTTGTATTGAACCTTTTTGAAGCGGTTAGTCGCAAAATTTGATCCGAAAACAAAATCAACGAATAAAATAACATTTAAGTTTTTCTTTTAATGTCTCGAATAACATTTTAAAGATTGTAGCAGTTTTGTCAGAATTTTTCAAAGTTTTCATAAATAGATAATATAGTTTACTACATATTAATACTTTACATATTAATGCAACCAAATACTGTTAAATTTCTTAACAAATTTTAAAGAAAAGTTAAGCTTGTACTTTATCTTCAATTGAACCAAAGCACGTTGAAGATGTTCAATGCATTCATTAATCGCAGAGTAAAACACAAACTGTTAAACTCGCATTGGAGCAGTTTATTGAAGCAATATTCGGTTCTCAAATGTTAGTTCATCATACTATGTGCACTTATTTCTTACTAAATTTTAACAATATTAACATTCTTCCACTCGGGGCCGTTCCTACGTTATTTGCTGCCCGCGCACTTTCCTAAGATTTCCGCCCCAAAGTTTTAAAATGCTCCATGATTAATAAAATCTTTATTTCGTTCTACGCACAAGCATATGTCATTGTATAAAAGGTACTTGCATATGGCAAGTACTTGAATAAATTTAAAATGTATAGGCGTGGTATCGGGAGTGTCTGGCTCCCTGCGTACTTTCACTCGCCGCACCCCCGACAGGAAGGGCACTTCCCCAACATAAAATATCCGACGAGGGTTCAAGTAGTAAGAAATGCACATAATCCGAACGGGAAGTTTAGCATGCTCGGTTAAAGAATTCATTAGATACGGAAGATATTTGTTGGAAAGTTCCTTTGAGAGACTCCTGTTCCAGTTTTTAGAAAAAGATCTTGGACCTCTCAAAATTTTTTCATTTAACAGCTCATTTTCAGCTCTATAATTTAAGATCTGGTATTGAATGAACCGGTAACACTGAATCTTCTTGCAAAAAAAATTTCATAAGGAAGTAATCGGTTTACAATACAATATTAATCCTGAATACATAATCTCCAGTATCTTTTTAATTACGTAATTTATGTTTGATATAATTCACTGTTGAATATTACTTCTATAAACAACGTTTCATTACTAAAATTGGAATTTTATCGCTAAATAGAACTAAAATTCTGGTAATGAAATACTCAAACTGGGCAGTCAGATTACGTACGTCAAATAGAATTCAATACGAAAGCAGTCTAGAAAAATATTAATGCAAATTCAATTGATAAAAATATTTTTATTTTAATCGGCCCTTATTCCTCCTTGTATAATATGGTGTTAAATAATTTTCCACCGACCAGAAAAATAAACGGAAAATCTGACAAACGTACACTACGCAAAAAAGGGACGGTTCGGTATCTCCCTTTCTACGCGGCTGATTGACGAAATTTAACTTGCGTTTTTCATGTCTCGAAAGCGCGACTTACAATATATTGTTATATTTAGCATTCTTCTAATATAGGTATTTAGACACAATCTGCTTTTTTCTGAAATGACATGCCTTTTTTCCATACTCTGATTCTAAGACTCGACTGATGCCTAAATATTAAATTTGGTGTGACATTTACAGAGAATTTAAGAATTTATTTTGGCTATTTTCAGTTTGCGCTAAGAATCATTCACTTGGCGAACCTCTTAACTTAGAGTAGTCTATTTTCCTTTTCATTGTAGATAGCGGATAAGTCATCATTCATACTTTCAAATAATTTTAAAGTGCGTGACTCTCATTTGGCGTTATCGCTTATAAAAACATGGGAAGTTTTAAAACACGCCAATAATAAATTCGCGTATATCCTAGCAAATTTTGAATAAACTGTTAATTGTTTGCAAGTATGCTTAAGTACATCTGCTTTAAGATGGTAAAAATTTTATAGGGTGTAATTCAAAATGTTTTCGAAAAAATTTATAAAAATTATTTTAACAATTTTAAAAAATCAAAGTGGGCGAATTTTACTTAGAATGAGCCTAATTTTGATTTGTAAAATCAATAATAAAGTTTAAGAGATGTTAATATATCAAATTCAATTAACATTGAGGAGTTTAAATTGTTGAGAGCTTATTTTTAAAAAACTACCCGTTCGATTTTACAAAACTTGATAGTTTGGCATAATTTTAGTCATAGAATCGAAATATGGAAAACATTTGCATGTCTTTCCAATCTTATTTTGTGTCTGAATACCTATACAGCAATGCTATATATAAATAGAGTGCATATCCTAATCTGAACTTTCGAGACGGGAAAAACTCGATTTGAATTTCGTCAATCGCCTCAGTAGAAAGGGGATATGGAACATCCCCTTTTTTGGACAGTATACCTTCTGCAAATATTTTTAAATTGCTGTATTTTAAATAATAGACGCAAAAACTTAAAACATTTTACAAAAGTTGCAGCAATATTTAAAATTTTCATCCGAGTTTGAAATTATTTTCGGAGCTTATTTTAAATCTTAATAATCGTATTCAAAGTATTGACGATCGTGCGCTCAAAACTGCTGCCTTTTCAAGTGATCCAAACTGTTATAAAGTTTTAAGCGAAATAGTTTCGAATTATAACTTAAATGTGAATTTTTTCGTGTACAAGTCCAAGTTTTCTTTCCTTTAGGACTGACTACAAGTAAGTGACTATAACAATATAAAATGGTCTTCAAACACTGAAAACATTACAAAAGTCTGAATTTTTTAAGAAGGGTACTGAGCAAATCATAGATCTCATTTCTAAAAGTGCGCGATTCTGTTAAACGTAGCCATGTCATTCAGCTTTATGGTCCACCAGCGGTAAAGACTCTGAACACTGGTAGTTCGGTCCCGAATCCCGCGAACGGACTGGCTGCATGGTTTCGTGGTTTTCCCCATGTGTAACGTGTATACGAGCCAGTTTCCCTTAGAAAGTCCTCCACGAAGTCATCCCTCCCTTTAGGCACATAGCCCTCGTGTGCTTTGCCATAAATTGAATAACTTAACATTCAGCTTTACATTCGTTTTCGGAAAGTCCGAGAGATTTTTCGCTTTGAAAAGGCAACTAAGGTTTATTTTTTAACTTTTCAGACTCTAAGACTCGAGAAAACTATTTAAACTGGCCACACCAGTCTGAAGTTTTCAGATCTAAATTTAAAGCCCTCCACTGGCCGACTGGCTAAGAAAGCTTAACACCGGTAGTTCAACCCGAACTTCAGTATTGGCGGTAGATACGCGTTTTTTGTAGTTTCCTTTAGATTTATCCACAATACGTTTAGGTCGGACCGCTTTTGTGAAAAGATCATCTAGTTTCTCGTGCAGCTCGCCAAAGGCAGCGAGTAATAAAATCTCTGAACGCTGGTTATTTTAAACCTGGGTTCGATTCCAGGTGAACTGGCTGGCTGCATGGGCGTTTTCGTGGTTTTAAAATTGTAATGAGAGTACGTTAAACAGAAGATTCGAAGCCTAGAACACGCATATCCCATGCAAAATGTAATTTCTAAATTTGCTTCAGGTACTAAACAATAGAAAATAACGATATAAAGTAGTAAAATATTTTTTCATGTAATGCACGAACAGCATCCTTTCATAAGCGCTTAAAATTCCAAAAATGTTTTACGGTTGCCATTTTGGCCAAAATGTTTCAGTTCGAATGTTGTCAACGTTCCATGAAGAAGACAAACATAATCTTGAAATTAAGGCTGCAACACAATCTTTCTAATTTTAAACCCGAGAAAACCATTGATTTCGGCGATTCCAATCGCTACACAGCCGGCCTAGAATGTTTTTATGTTCGAATTAGGGAAAATCTTGCTTGTTTAACTCTTTACCTACTCTCCTTTTAATTTCTTTCCTTAACTTCACACAATAGAATTTATTTCTGTCTAACCAAACTGTTGGAATAAAACCTCAGGTATTAGTCGTCAAAATTGCAAATGTAATGCATTTTCCAAAACTAAGCTAGTCCTAAGATTCCGAATTCAGCGAAAGCGTGGAGGAATGCATGTTGATTTTATGCAATGAAACATCTAAAGGTAATTTGTGGAAGGAGACTTAATAAATTTAAGCTGATCTCTGAACAAATGCTCTCGACACTCTTCCGAAATCCAGTTTAGTACTTCTTGCACATGAGTCTCAATTTAAGCGAACTTTAACCTATCCCATTGAAGCTGGTTTGTAAACTATACGAGATTGTTTTCATTAGAAAGTTCTCCACGAATGCATCCTTCTCATTGAGCAGATAGCCCTAGTATGCTTTGCCATAATCGGCTAAACTAGCGGTTCTCAACCTTTTGACTAACACGAACCATCTAAATAAAACCTGAGGAACTTTAACCACCACTACATTTTGCAATTTCTAAGTAGAAATATTAAAATTTTGCCGTTTGCACAACCTGTAGGCTATTTGTATTAAATATCTACACATAAAAATATTAGATTAAAAATCGGTTAACATTTTAATTAACAAAATTGAAATTAGAATAAATTTTAAAATGCCCAAATTTCATACTTTTAATTTTAAAGAGATCAATTTCTTTGTCTGATCATACTTCTCTTAGCTTTAACCGTAAATTACGATCCACTTGTTTTTAAGCTGTCATAAAAGGTTGTGGATCTTGCACTGCGCTAATCCACAAATTGTCTACACTTTTTCTAAGCGTTCTAAGAAATTCTTCATAATTTCGAGTCCGTAAGAGCCGACGTTGGCTGTATAAATTCAAACTGATTTCTAACATTTTTTTCAAGATTACGTTATTTTAAAAATCTTGATAGCTTGATACTAATTTTACCCGACTTGTTGAGAATGTCTTTTGTGATTAAACCAATGGCTGCCGGAAAGGAATAATTGGCTTGTGATGCTTGTAAATCATCCCCAAGCGCCTACTAATTTGCGAGCGCTTATAACCAGTTGTGGAGTAATTTCCCCCCCCCATGGTGGGCATTTAGCCGTCTTGGACTTAACCCCTTTAGCCCATTGGGGAAGCACCTACCAGTAGGCCACTAATGAAGATACGGTGAATTACCACATATCTTCTCCGAGGTTCGGACCCCGGACCTTCGGTCAAAGAATATGTATTGTTAAGAATAAAAACTTCACCGTAACAGAAGTGGCTTCGTCTCAACGCAGAGGGAAACAGCTGTGCATGCGCGAAATATGTCGCCAAAGAACCAAAGCTCGAAGCCTGCCTCGAAGTTCGAAGGCCAGTTTATCAAGAGTTCATAAACCGACTATTCTTCTAAATTTCTTTAAAACTTTAAAGGAAAATATTTTTTGCGGAAGTAAATTAATGGTTTAGTTATTTTGAACAAAATAAGAAAACTCCAAGTTTAATTTATCGCGAAACGTCAAAAAAAGTTTGTGAAAGAACGTTTAACACGTGTTCCTCAATTTCGTGTGCACATCGTGGAGGGGGAAATTCTCGCCACCAGGTTCCATCGCCAAATCCCTTGGCGAATTTTCCCTCCGCATTGTAGCGGAGTAATAGTAAACTGGTTTACATTACGTGTACAAAACCTTTCGTTTTTTACACTTCCTTTGCTTCGGTATCGCAGTAGCCTCAATTAACCACTACACTATCTAGGCGGCTCTTCTGTGGAATTGTACATTTGCGATAATTTCCTGTCTTTAAATGCGGAAGAATCCACCAGCTCTAGTAGCCCGGGGGGGAGCGCTCCGGGTTCTATGGGTAGTTATCCTCTGCGACGGGCAGCCCTAGCAATTGGTAGGTACCAGCAAATAGACCACCAGTGGCGCCCTGGTGCTCCCAATGCGTTGCCGCCGATCCCTCCAAGGTTCTGTTCTAAGGGCTCGAACCCCTGTTCCTATTCAGAGGGTGGCGAGGACCATTAGCGCCATTAAGGTGGCAGAAAGGAAACGCGCAAGACTTGCTTACCAATGCACAAGCAGTAAATTATGATTTTTAACGCACTGCTAGTTAACGTTTACTTCTGTTACCCTAACTATAGTCATTCGGTTAAGAATTTAAAATTAAAATTCAAGGATTGGCTATGAAACTCAAAATTAAGTTAAGGGAAAGAAGTTTAACTTTGCAAATTCAGTTGGAAATCACGGATTCATGACTTTAATATATTTATTCCAGTGGTGCAACTAAATTAGGATTCAGTTCTTGAAATCTGATGAATAAATCACTGTCTATTTCAAAACCTGCTCAGTCTACGTCATTTTTATTAGTTTATAAAACAATTTTTCTTCCAGATATTACAGAAGATTTTATAGTACGGGCTGGCACACCAATAAGAATTCGATGCTCATTATTTTCGACTCAAATCGTAGTGGACCATTCAACCTACAATGTGTCTTCTGAAAACTTGCTGATTAAATTTAGAGGAACTTACCTATACGACACTTACATTGTAGATGAGCTTACGATGGAGTACTTTAAACATAGAGCCACTCTGTATGACCAAGGACCTTATTTCTGTTACGTGAAAGTCCGAAACGTCGAACGCAAGCTGTTTGTATGTTCTACAAGTGTCGCTGTAGTTTATCGTAAGTAAATGTTTATTTTTCTATATTGGAAAGTTAAATCTCGTGAAATTTAGTAATTGTTTTACTCATTCAGTAATTGCTGTACATTTTGCAGTTTAATTTAGGGGTTCCAACACCCATTAACTATATCGATAGTGTTAAATTGAGAACAGGTACATCGAAAATGACCAAAATCTGCTGTAGATATACTGTTTGAATTTTTTGTGTAATTAAAGTAGACCTATCTGATTATACCGTTATGGATTTCGCATTTAGCAACTAAGTTAGAATTGTAATTAAAACTGCTTTATTTTCCCGAGCAACGCACACGATTTTTGAAGAAAAGCGCGTGCATTTAATCTCGTAATTCCTGTTGCCATCCAGAAAAATCGAGCTTTTACCAGAATATTGTAGTGAATAGTTCAAGCTTATAAAAGCCGAATTAAAATACCTTATTTCAGTTGTGGCTGTTTTAAGCGAACTGTTTACTTAATGCTGTGATTGATTGTAGCGATTTCGCTGTGAGATGGAATTAGCTTCTGTTTTCGAGTTTTGTTTAACGTTCGAGATATTAGTAAAATTTCACTACCTCTGAGAAAATCTTTCAGCATTTTATTTCTTGTGAAAATTTTGTTGACTTTTTGACGACTGGTGCATTCAATCCATTATGAAGTTGCACGCGCGCAACAATACTGAAATGAGCTTTTGAAACATTTTCAATTTTAGACTAAATTATAGAATATTTTATTAGGCATGGTAAAATATAGCACTTTTCTCGCACAAAAAAATTGAAATTTTTTCTTAGTTTACAAAAAGCTCATTTTAGTAAATATTGGGAAATATAAGCCATAAAAATTTTAGGTACCTGGGAACGGTAGTTTCCGAGGAAGTACATAGTGGAGAAAAACTCGTTTTTATGTAAAAAATCCTCATTTATCAAAGCATTCGATGATAAAATAAAACTAGATTTTTACAGTTCTAATTTTCATAGATATTAAAGTATAGTATTTTTAGCAAGCTAAAAGTGTAGAGAATTTGAAAATGCAAAAGTCGCAGATCATCTTTCGAAGATTTTTGGCTTCCAAACACCCCTTAAGCAATCTATATCTGAAAGAATTATCGATATTTTTATTTCTCCTGAAAGTTTCAAATATCTTGCTTAACATTTAAGTTCACTTAAATCTTTTACGTTGAAGTTTCTGAGCCCTACTGAAGTAAAATTCCTACTGTAAAAGGAATTTGAAAATCTTGCCAAACTCGTGTAGAATACCTTGAAGTTACTGAAACTTCCAACGAAATAATGCAGAATGTTAAATCTAAGCTAATAGAATAGTATTCCGATAGTCTTACCAATTAAATCAGCTTAATCATGAAATTCACGAAATGGAACTTCTATAATTCATCGAAACTGTTTACATTTGAATAGTTTTCCAAATTACGTTTGGATCTCGTGCTTTTCTTAAACTAAACTGATATGCGAAAGTAGTATATTTCGAACTGAAATAGTAGAAATCGACAAAAGCCTTTTTATGAAGCACAGAAACAAAGTGAATCGGATACTTCCACAGCAGTGACTGTTTGGTGGATTATATAGAAACTCTAATGGATATTTTATTGTGAGAGTTGTAGATAGAATTCTGCAGTGATGACTGGCACACTTTAGTGGGATGTCTACCATTTTGTATGGTCAACAGGATAATGCGTAAGTACCTATGAAGGCGCTTAAAGTGAAAATATTATATTCTTATAAGATAGTTAGAATTTTTTCAGAAATTTTTACAAATCATAAAGGATAATTTTCCATTAATTTAAAAACATAAAACATTACTTGCGACACTACTCTGTATAGATTTTAACACTCCATCAGGCGTTCATTTTTCTTTTGGTTGCTGGGGGATTCTTGCTAGGCGACGACGACAGTGTTCTTGGCGCACTCCCAGGATCCTGCAGTAGATCTTTTAGGATTTGAAAATCTGAATATAACACGGCTTGATCTGGTCAACATTAGCAATTATTTGCTGGCCGTTTTCTGCCTTTAAATAAAACGTTGATAATTTTCTTTTCGATAACAAACTGCCTATCAAAACTGGGTTCGCATTTCGCCAACCTGTTTTCGGCTGCAGATAAGGAGGATGTTAATTGCATTAAAAACTGAATCTGCAGTCAATTCGCGTTATTCCGACCTTCCATAAAGCGGTCCATCTCTATACATCTGCCCATAGACTCGGTGGATGTCTCGAGTGTTATCTTTATAACAATCTCTTTGACTGTAAAAATGGGGTTAGTGAGAATTAAGGAAAGGATAGCTCGGTTCTTCTAGAGCAGCGGTTCTCAACCTTTGAAGTAACCTAACCACCAAGTACCACCTAAACAAAAATTGAAAAACCAGGGTATAAAATACAGTACCAGCACTACATTTTACAATGATTATTTTTCAGTTTCTGAATTGAAATATTAAATATTTTAGTATTTGCAAAACCAATTGGCTATTTGTATTAAATATGCACATAAAAAATAGATTAAAAATTGGTTACCATTTTAATTACCAAAATTTGTTATAATTTTAAATTATAACACTTTAAAATTTGCTGTGAAATCCGGGCCTGTTTGAGATCAATTTGTTTACGTCTGGTCTCATTTCACTTAGTTTTAACCGTAAATTAGGATCTACTTTTAATTTTGTTCTGTATTTATTTTTCCAAATTTTAACAAGCAAGGTGTGAAAAAAAGGCGAAAATGGCTATAATTTTAATAAAATTTAAAGGCAGCTTGAATTGACATGCTTTAAATTCTTTTTTCGGTTCAGCCCAAAGTTAACAAGTTTTATTTTTGAAGACATCTTCAGTTATGAGTTCGATCACAGGAAATTTCTACCAATTGTGTTCACGACTTTTGATTTTAATAGTTAAAAATACTTTGTTTGCGTGCCACCTATTCTCTTGCTTACCATCGGTTGAGAATCGCTGTTCTAGAGGATGAAAAGCAAAATAAAATGTATCTAATTCTGTACACAAAGGACTTTTTATTGTACTAAACCTCTGAAACTATATTTGAAGTAGCCTGTTCAGGTTTTTTTCGGTCCCCCGAGCGGTCAATTAGCTGAACGCTGGTAGTTCTGCCCGAGGTTCGAATCCCGAGAAAGGGCTGACTACATGGGAAAAACGGGAAATCCCCATCTGTAACGTGTATACGTGCCACTTTCCCTTAAGTCCTTGACGAAGGCATCCCTCCCGTTAGGCTGATAGCCTTAGTGTGCTTCGCCGTAATCTCAATAAAACCAAAACCGGTTCTTTCGAATTAAATGCACCCCTCCCCAACTGATGAATATAGCCACATTTTAGTTTCCGGGGGAAATGTTCGGCAGTTGTCTTTAGGACAACGTCGAATATACAATTTGAAGCGTGTCTTTCTCCAGGGGAACTGGCTACATCGGACTCTGTCATGACCAGTTAAACCATGGTGCTTTTTGTTTAGCCATTTAGTATTCCCCGTGTGCGTTCTGTGGGTGCCAGTTTCAGGATCGATGGAATCGTACGTCTTATTCACTCTATAATGGATACGCCCAGATTGTTTAAATTCCATTTTATACTCCCTTCCAACAGTCTGAAAAAAGTTAGTTTTTAATTTCGTTAAAGTAGTGGCACTGCGATCGGAGACCATTGTTCTTCCAGCATTATTTTTGCATCGCGTTAACATACTTTCGTCGATCTCCACAATGCACGAACACCCAGCTCCCCGATTTTCTCCTTTTGCTGCCGCCATTCGAAGAACTGATTTCCTGGAGATAATTCTTGTAATCGCTACCATTTTGTCGGCCATCTTAGTTGCTTTTTGCAAATTCCAATGCTAATTCTTCACGCCAGCAATATATGGAACGTAAAGCTGTTGAGCGTTATTCGGCTTCCTTCGAACCAGTTTCCTACACTCATTCTAATGCTACTTCTGCATGTATGAATATTGCACTTCCCTCAAAAATGCGAACTGCGTTGGATGTATAGCTTCATTAAGCGCAAAAATTTCGCATTCTCGAATTTCCGGTAATATGGCGAACTCTGCTGATACCGAACTGCTTCCATTTCGTCTCGAGGTAAGCTCCGGAGATCCACATAAAGTAAGGTACAAATTTTGTTTGACCTTGAATTCTAAACGAATAGTTACCTATTTAATAAACTATCTAATCCAACCACGTGCAAACGCGGATATGTTCACAATAGCATACATTGCCATAAACGGTGAAATATTTGGCTATTAATCGTTGGGGTGCGGTCAGCGCTAAAGAACTTCTTCCTGTTCTTCCTAATGCCTGTACTCCAAGAAAATTGCTGATACTAATAAAATTTGCAGAAATAAAATATTTTTCATGGATCTGTGCAAAGGTTCGGCCAATATTTAGGCAAACTCCCCTTAGGCACAGAAAACTGAGTGGAATCTTCAAATCCTATTTGTAAATGTACTCATCGCATATTTTTTCCGCACGAGATTCGCTGAAAGTTACCTACTCATTGGAATTGCAAATGTTTTCCTAGTTAAATTCCGTAATTCACCCTTAAATACGAATACTTGGTAATAAATTCAAATAAGTTACTGAATATTTGTTTTATCTCTTGCTTTTCATTAAAATTGCACAAAATCCGTACTTTTCTATCGGTGCGTTTATGTTCGAAGATTTAAAAACCGTGTGGTAAACTGGGAAAATAAAACCCACAAACAATTGAATTCCTTTTTTCAGTATTATCTCGGTATTCGGTCTCTTGGAATTGATTAGATTCCTTTAAGTCCTGGAAAACGAGTTTTAAATTTCTGTCAAGATTAGGAACACGGCAAATTTCGATTAACTCTTGAATTCCAGTTTCTTCTTGATAAATTGCAAGGACTTCGTTATGCGGGATTTACCCAAATACTTAATAAAGGATTTCCTGAAATAGACGAAATACCCTGTTCTCTCTTAGCCCATTTATGCAAGTGAATAAATTCTTTTGTATAAATTTAGAAACTGGATACGCAACTCCCTTTAACAAAATCTGAATACATAAGTATTCCAGAAAATTCTTCATTTTATTGCCATTCATAAATATATGTTGCATAGATTTTATCCTGCGGCGATTTAATCTCTACTTTATAATCTTAACAAATCGATATTCACCGGAAGGTAATCCTTTTATTCATATAGGTACTGGTATTCGTTTAAGTAAACAGACTGCGTTGTCTAACAATACTGTTTCCCTACGCGAAAATATTTAGCACTGTAGATTGCATTAAATGTCCTTTGTTATAAAGTTGAATCCGGTTGCATATAAAACTAGGTACTGTATGCAAGGCTTAATTTGTGAAATTAGAAGTGCCGGTACCCTATGTAAGACTATCTGGTAAAAACTAAAAGCTAGTAAAATTAAAACCGGTAAAATATTAAAATTGAATAATTAGTCATTAGAATAATTGAACAACTAATATTGGAATTTAATAAAGTGTAAAGACATAAATAAAAATGTTATAAGTTATTAAATAAATGGTAAATAATTAACTGTTAAAGTACTGAACCTTGACTTATTTGGGGTTTCCGCTATAATTAGTTTCACACAAAATTAAAATCTGAAAGGTTTCAGATTTTAAATTACGTCCAAAGGGGCGTTTTTTAAACATTGTGTATGTTACTTTTATTTATTGAATATCATGTTCTTCGCATTTAAACCATAAAATTCAGTTAAAGAACAACATCGCAAAGTAATTTTAAACTGAGCGTATCTTTAGAATTTCCTACAGTCTCACCCGCTGCAGATAAAAATTTTTTTTCTGTACAACGTTGCCATTGCCCGCTTCGAAATCCTAGAGTTTGTTGATCAAAAATGCGTTAGTTTTACAAATTATGAAATCGTTAATAAAACAAACTCAAAATTTGGGCTTCCAGATGCCTATATTCGCAGCAGGATTACGGCATTCAAAATTCGATGGCTTTCGGTACCGTTGTTTTATCACAATGCGTGAAACATACATTTATGCACATTTATTATTTAATTTCTTTAAATATAATACAGGGCTGCAATATTTTGTGGCAACAGTTTGAAAAGTGATACAGATTTTTAATATTTCCGTCGCAAAACGAAAACAATAGTCCTTCAGGGACGAAAGCCCCTTCGGACTAAAAAAGATAGTTCAACCGGTTTCCGATTTAGTTTAAACTCAATACAATGTACTACAAAGGATGATGGAAATGAAGGCCATTCTTTTTTCCAGCTCAACAAAGTTAAAATGGTTGAAGCCTCACTAATGAAAATATAGAATGCTATAAACAGTGAAAGAATATGGAGAAAATCTTAACGCGTGATTTGTAGATATGAAAACACAGTCCAACATTTTCTTACCACTCTCTGCAATATAATTCTACCTGTCAAGCGGAATATGACTGGAAAGATTTTCACAGAATCCGGGAGTGGGGGTTTGATGAAAAAGGAACAAGCGGCAATTTTCATTCCCCATCTTTGGTTACATGGTTCCAAAAAGTCTGCAGGTGTTATTTTGCTAATAGCGTTGGATTGTACTTCATTGATAAAGTATTTGACATGCGGGTGGAAGCTTCTTTTTCCTAAAGTCTCTACCTCTATCCAAGGGTTTTTCCCAAGGAACGAGAATCGTGCATTCAGAAGTTGGAATCTATTTTTATTTACTTTTATTAAAAATCAAATTTTCGCGATCAGATTTATGCTGAAGCTGGTCAATTCAATTAAAGAAATTAATCAGTTTCATCATTCATAATGAAGCCATCTTATTTAGGGCTCCGGAGCGCCCCAATCAGAATTGTAATTTAACCAAAACTAAAACATCCAGCGCAATTTAAGCTCCGACTGTATGCAGTTTCAGTGCTCTGCAGATGTTCTCATGTCGGACAGATGCGATAAATACACCTGGAGTTTTGAAATTGTGGAGAAAATGCAAGGCAATCTTCCCAAAATAACAAATGCTTGTTCAAGGCGGCGTCATTTACCTTTAGTGTATTAATCATTGGCTAACGGCTTGAAATTCATAGTTCGGTAATGATGAATAAATCCGAAGTGGCTGTAAAGATATTCATATTTCATTCATAGTGTTGCAGAACTTTGAAAGTTTCATATATATATATTATGCAATATAATTTCTATCCCATTCAGCAATACTATCTGAAAGTAAATGGCATCTCCGCTTAGTTTTATACTAGAACGTTTGTAGGTCGTTGTAACGGTAAAATTAAGCTGAATTAACTGATCTTGTTGTTCTAAATAGATGTTAAATGTTCGTGAATTTGGTTTTGCCACCATTTGTTTGGCGGAAAGAAACATGCCCTACTTACACTGGGCATTGTATGATAAAAGTAACACCAAAGCTTCACTTTCAATGTAAATAATTTTCCCTTTTTAATTGTTGGAACTCATTGGACATGGTCGTGTCATCTTGAAATCCCTTCTAAAATGAAATTTTATTAATTATTAAAACTAACGAATGTTAAATTTCAGATGGCGGTCATAAGTATGGAAAACATTTGCTGCATTAGTCGACAATTCAAGAAAACTTATCTGTTAGATGGATGCCTCCTTCCAGTCTTCCATAACCATGACATCAGTTATACGACACTGCAAAGTAAGTAAAATTCTTTGTCTGTGCGTCTTCAGTATGTGTTTGTGTTGCGTGACTTTTTGTTTCCATCTGAGCAAGGGTACTTGTTTCAGTTTTGAACTTTTTATTCTTTACTGCAGATATTCAAATGGCGATATTGAAAGTTTTTGGAATATATACTGAAGACTAATTTGGAAATATTACGAAATATCAAAGGAATATTAGTTTCTCGATCAATTAAATATTTCAAGTTACGTGTGGAATATACCATACAAATGACATCTGATAAACTAAATGTGGTTTTTCATGTATACCTTATGTTTCATACCATTTTAAATTTACTTGGAATATTGTTCTGGTAATTTACTCGTTTTCAAAGATGTAGGCACAAGGTACTCGCGTGTTACTGTTAAATCTTTCGACTTTGAAGAGTCCAGTCGAAATTGCCAGAGTACTAGAAGGTAGACCAAAGAACGTCTATGCAACAAAGGCAAAGTTCCATGGACTTAATGTAAACCTGTTTGCTATTACGCCGTTAGAAAACGGAAGGCGAAATTCCCCCTTTCCGATGTGTACAGGAAATAGAGGAACACGTTAAGAAGAAACCTTTGACAAAATGTTTCTTTGACTTTTCGCAATAACAAACTCGGCATTTTCGTACTTTTATTGTTCAAAATAAGTAATCAAGTAATTTACTTGCGCGAAAAATATTTTTCGTTTAAAGAAATTTAAAACTATATTCTTTTTATGAACTCTTAGCTAACGTGACCTTCGAGATTGGCGCCGACTTCGAACTTTAGGGACAGATGCGTATGCGCAGCAGTTTCCCTCTACGTTGGACTGAGCCACTCCTATTGCGGGGAAGTTTTTTCTTAACAACAACATATATTTGAGTAGTATATGTATATTCTTGGGTACAGCATGTATTCTTTGAATTTAAAACGCCCTTAACGTCTAAACCTCTCGAGGCGATCCACAGGATCCAAGCCACCAGTGGTCAACGCCAGATGACAATGAACAAGGTCAGCTTCATGAGTACAAGACATGGCGACGAGACCAACAGCTGGTTCGAGATGACCAACTGAGGCGAACCCTCAAGGAAAACCTATATTATCTGCCATCTAGGGAACCATAGAGCCCGAGACAGACTTGATAGTACCTTACCCCACACCGCATATGCAATTGTTTCATACGAACAACTGTTTCGGACAGTTTTTCTGCCTGGTTTACTAAAAGACTGTTTTTCCTACTCGAAAAAAGAGCAATCTGTTCCCTTTCAACCAATCCGCTATCAGCTTGTTTCTAATGGAGGTTTCCCCTTTATACGTTAACCCCCAAATTGATCTGTGGCGATTGGCTGTTGTGACAAAGCAGACAAATTGTTCCAAACAGTTCTAAACTGACGTGTTATTGCAGCCCCTGCCGAGCCTAAACGGACCACCGAATTATTGATGGATCTATTCACTGTGAAGACTACGTACCCTAGGAGCCGAATCTTTAAATACAGGTCTTGGCCAGAACGGCGGGGAGTTGAAATTGACGAGGCATGAAAGCGTCAAATTATTCATTGTGCAACTCCATAGTTTGCAATAAATCACACCAGACTTCGAAATGAAACTTTACCCACGAAATTCTTCTGTATTGGTATTTTCTGCATTCTGTGGAACGGTGTTCGCTACACCCGGGTGCCTGAGCTCTAGGCTCTACACCATGTAGAATCATTTGGGATTATGAAAGATGATGCAGTTGACCTAATCAAATCGGTATAAGGTTTTTCTTAATATATAAAGATTGTTAATTTTCAGAGTGACTAGTAGGTTTGACTATTAGTAACAAAGTTAGTACAATTTTTTAGCTGGGAAATTAAAAGCTTTTAATGGTATCGGGCGACAAAGGCAGTCGAGCTAGTGTGATTTAACGTATTAGAAATAAATACAAGTACTGGGGCCTGAATCCATGAAAATAAACTATACAATTAAAATACTCGATGTAAACGCACAAAACAAATGAAATAAAAGTAGAAAAAAGTACGAGCAGCTTGCACTATAGTGGGTACACAATATCCAAACATATTATATACTGTATTGGTATTTTGTTGGACATCGCGTATCTGTCACCTATATTGGTCTTCGTAATTAAAGAACTTAAAATCAAATGCTATTTAAAACTAATTCTAAATGCTATGGTTTGCTTGTTTTGAAATTTTCGGAGGTCATTCATTTTTACTTTAATTAAATTAAGGATACTTTGAGATTATCCCGTCGGCGCGAAAATGCGCAAATCCTTTAGCACCGTCATAATGAAAAGCAATTCCTAAAATAAACATTTCAAAACTCGTTAAATTTATCAAATCATAAAGTAATAAAAGTGTAATTAATAAGAAATCAACCTATGTTTTAACCTAGTAACCTTTAGAGAAACAATTACACATTGAATTATTGAATCTAACCATATATATTGTAAATCATTTCGGCGGCCACAAATCCTTGATAGCTTTTAAAGCGCAAACAAGTCTTAATCCTTGCGCACTGTCCGCCACAAGTTTGTTTAAATACGAATCGGTGTTTTCTGGTAGTTTTGTGTTTCTTTTTCTATTTTGCCAAACTCCACAACCTTTCTATATTTTATGTATACTAGTTTCAGGATCGAAAAATTAATATCGGAGATTCACTTTAAAGTGTTGGAATCCCGCTGCTTCCAGTGCATCATTTTTGTAACTTTTCCAGGAGTCGGAGAACTGTAGTTCCTTTTGCGATGTTATTCCGAATTTCAACCACTAGTTACTGCTTTTCGATTAGAGCTTTTATGATGAAACACTGTCTCTGCAGTCTCCCAAATAATCATTGTTCTAGAAGAATACGACAGACTTGGTTTTCACGCTTTGTAAAAATGCTCTCGTCCATCTCTGCAATTTTATTCGGACCTCGTATTTGTTTCGAACCACGCTGTAGAAGGCTATCGGTGCACACTTCCCTCGTATAATTGTTCCAATCAACAATTGTCTTGCCTTTTCAATCCAGCTGTTTTTCTCCCTATTCAGTTGATGTTAATTTTTGCTACCAGCAGTAAATAAACCGGAGGAAGTCGGAAACGGTAATTTTGAGCCCTCCATGTGCCTTTTCGAATAGCTACTCGTTTATCGCACCCCTTTACATTACGCTGCCATTGCTTATCAGTTTTGATATAGAACGCCATATCGTGGCCATAACGCACATATCCTTAAAAGAAATGACTCCATACTCTTGGAAATACGCCATCCTTACTCTCTTCGGTGCCAGGCAAATCCCAAATTCGAATTATTTTGCAGCGGAGTAAAAAAGCTGTATATTTCAACACTCTGAAGAAAACTAACTCGCGTAGTCAAGGATTAGTTATTTGCGGTTATTGGCGCCGAAGCTACCTTTTGGCGATATCTGGTTTGGCAAAATGGTTGACGGAATAATCCCAAAGTACCAAATAAAGTTCAAACGCGTTTTTCCGTTGTAGGACAGCGCGCAATAATTTTTTATGCGATATATACTTCCAGCGAGAAGCCATTTTTGGTCATCTCATTTTGACCTCGAACAACGTTTTCCTACTCGTATATCTTACGCTATTTCAACAAACTAATTAAACCCTGTGATATTCTTTGACATTTTCATTAATATTCTTTTAGAAACAAGCAGCAGCTTAAATACATTCTAGTTTAAGAGAAGAGTCGCCAAAAGGTTGTGCCGCCGCAAAAATATTTCTATTGAAATTTTCAGACTACTTTTGCTTTACAAACGACAAGGTCATTTCGTGGTGAAACTACATTGGTAACTTGACGTGGTTTCAAATCCCCACGAATAGACTGGTTCCTTGCGTTTCAATACTTACTTTCAAATGTGATATCACTGAACCAGATTGCTTCAGAGAGCTTTCCACGAAAGCATCTGTCTTCGATAGGCAGCCTGCGTCTGCTTTGCCCTGGCAAAAATATTCGAATCGTTTTATCTTTATGAAACAGCAACGTGATTTTTGCTACTCTTCTGTTATCTAGACGGAGCTAAAAAATGTGTGCATGCATTGTGTGTATACATGTAATGTTTTTAAATCTGTAGATGAAAGAATCTGGTACTTCTATCATCTTGTGGCTGTAAACAGAGCTGAGTGGACAGGCATCATGGCGCATTAAGGATAACTGTGCTTGAAGTATCACAATCTTTATTTTTACGCACATCGAATCATTTTTCCATAGATAAGATCATTTTGAAATCATAGTTGAATACACTAATTTCCATGTAGAGTGCTTTGAAGTACGAAGTCATCTTAAGCAAATAAGAGGAGCAGCGGTGATGAGAAGTCTTGCCAGCAGGAGAGTTGGGCGGAAGAGATCGTACCGATTCGGAGGAAGGGAGGGAGTCTATAGTTTCAGTTAGAGTTGGTTTAGTTATTTGTTTGGGCAAGAGGTATCTGCATTAAAATGTTACATAACATGGAAAGATCTCTAGAGAACTGATGAATTTAAGGGGAGAGCACTAAATCTAGAATGGTTAATTTTGATGTCTCCAGTTCTTACAGAATAATCTCTTATTTTGTTACATCTTGCATACATCTCTGAACAGTGCCGATAACAATGGACCTGATTTTTTAATCATGTAAAATTTTATGTGGGAAGTAAAACTACACTTCAGACTGGTTCTACATTACCAGGATGTGCTGTAATCTTAACAGAACATTCAATTTCATTAGTATTGCCATATTTATGTCGTGTTATTTATTGCTGTTGACGTCAACTCTCTTCTGTTTTATTTCAGTACTACCGAAACCCGAAGAAACTGTTTTCTATTTAAAGGAAAGTATCTGTTGCATTACCTGAAAGATGTATGAGAATGTATGTGATATTTTTATTTGCCTTAAGAGTGGTATCAAGTCCCTGCAAGATGTCTTGCTGAATGATTCAACAATTTGAAGAGTCATCTCGAAGAGCTTGACAATATGAATTTTAATTATGTACAAATTCCGATTAGCACTAACATGAATGTGTTTTGTCGTATTTCATATTGCCGTAGAACTTTGAGCGTGCATGGTCTACAAATGCACGTCTTGGAAGTTTGTATATCTGCAGCTTTTCAGTGATGTGTTAATGTATTGAGGCTAGAATGAAATGTATATTTACATCATGAATGAATGACTATTATAATAGTTAGACAAAATCATTGATTGCTTTTGTAATCGTATTGAAATGTTTTGCATTGCAGACTAAACTACTTTAGTGTTTTTTAAACAGTTCTGTAAATATTTTAGTGTTTTGACGTAGAACTCTTTACCAGTAGCAGGTACATTAAACTAACGGAATTGTTTCCGTAGTATTTGATATATTTTTTCATTCAAGTAGCTTTCAAACGTTACAAATCTTTAGATATGCTGTAATTGTATTTCTAGCAGTCATTTTTAATTTTTATCGGGGTTCAGTATTTTAAGTCACTAAATGGATGTTGAAACTGTACAGCTGTAAGGTATAGTTTAACTTCTGTAATGGATATCATTCCTTCCATAAAAGTTCTTAGTGTTTACATTTTATCATCAGACTTGTGCCTTTTAAAGAAATTCTAAAGCATTTGCTGTCTATCTCTTCAGATAAGTTTTTAAAATGGAAATGTCTCAAGTTTTATTTGTGTGTATTCCTAAAATCTAATAAACTATTGCATTTGAAGTGTTTTCCTTTCTACATAATGACATTCTTTGAAGCTTCTATCATGAAAATGCACAGAGATCTGTCTTAACACTTGCAATATAAAAAATTGCATCTTTCTCCCGTCCGTGTTCTTGTAGTGTAAATGTCTAATCAGCAATAGGAAGATGGGTCGCTCGAATGCCTGCAGCTGGTTTTCGAACATTCCCCAACTAGAACGTTTACGTATGTACAGCTCAAACAACACTTAAGGAAATGGAATTAATAAGGCAGAAAAGGAACAATCGAACATCTGACTTTTCCTCGTCTACTTGTATAATACAGGATGTTTATGAAGTCGCTATATATTTCTGCTTAAACAGGCTTATTCTGAAATATAAATTATTTGCGTGAAAACTCTACATAACTCTACATAAGTCTACATAATAGAACACTAAATTGTTACAATTCAATGTGGTCTCCATGAGTGTCTAGGAACAATTGCCACCGTTCCACTACACTCCGGAACACCTTATATAAAGTTGTTGGTGTAATTTCAGCTGCTCCAGCCATAATTCTACTTTAATAGTTCAGTGCTGTCAATAGCCACGTGGTGCACTTTGGATCCGAGAACTCCATATGGAGACGTCTGTGGGAGTTAAGACTCGTGATAGTGGAGCCCAAAATAGTTGAGAGCCACGACCAATCCACCTATCGGGAAAAGTTTCAAGGTAAATGGGCCCAATAATGGCAAAATGCTGAGGTGCCCCATCCTGCTGGCAGACAAGTGTCAATGATGCCATCTGAAACTGTGGTTCAAGATGCTGTTCTCCAGTAATGGTTCTTTTCTGCAAATATGAAGGTCCGTAGAGCTTAGTTATTCGAATCCATACGTTAACTTTAACGTATCTCGCTGAGATGGAATGTGGCTGCGTTGTTAAAGAGAACATTCTCCGCAGCTTCCAATAAATAACACATGGCTTGCCGAGCTGCACTGCCTTGGATTCAAACTTAGGCACACTTCGCATGTGGTAGGCATGCTGTTTTAAATGATAGCGTAGAGTTTGATCTCAAATTCAGAAAACAAGACAAGTCTTCCTGCGCATGTTGATACGTTAATTCATGTGTACGGGCACAAATGATGGTTATTCTTTCTTCTGTTGACAGCATACTTTCGAACCACCAAGAAACCTTTGCTTCACCAGCAAAGAAGTTGCATTTGAAACATTTCTCAATGTATAGACTTGATAAACACCCTATATAAGCAGTTGATATGAATTTTACCGCTAGATGCTACTTAAAATAAAATGCAGGTGTCTGAAAGTTGATTTCCTTCATCAAATAAGATGGACAAAAAATATAACTGAATTTAAAATGAATTCTTTAAGGCTAAAAGTTCAATTTTAAACATTTTTTCGAATGACTGACCATGAAATGGCTACTCTTGGTTTTGGATGCCATTACTTTTTCCTCGTGAAAATTCTTCCTCGGAGTAGGAAATGGTTAGAAAATAAGTTAAACATGAACTTAAATAATCTCTTATTAATGTTTTTACAGAATTTACGTATTATAGCATTCACGCTGTTTCCAAGAGTATCAAGCTTTTTTGGCCTTCTATCAAATAAGAATTTCGATATTTTCTTATTTCTTGATTACGATGCCAAATCTTAACTGTTCACCTAAAGCAGAGGTTGGGAATCTTTGTATTAGGTTTGGCTGGTGTCTATTCATGGAAAAAAGGAATTTGTTTTCTCAAAGCTGCGATTTTACCTTGAGCAACTTTCGTGTATAAAGAATTCTTTCTGAAATCGCTTTGAAGTCGGGCGTTCTTAAAGGAATTTCAGATGTTGCCCTTATTTCATGGTTCTCTTCTGCAAGCTAAAGATATCTGCACTCGTGCTGAGATATTACGGACTTCATGTCAACATATTTTAGATGTCGTACGTTCTTGAATTTACTTCCAGTACTAATTCGGAGTGGAACTAAACGTTATTAATGGAAAAGATCGGCTAGTGGTTGTGAAACTAATCGAAACGATTAGAGCCGTACTAGTTTCCTACAGAGTACACTACTGAAAAATATGTGGATTGAAAGGTAAACATAAGAAAGCTATGCAGAACTATATTGCGGTTTAAAACTGCGATTAAAACAAACTGTTTGGCGCGTGAGGAGACATAATTCGATTGAAATTTACTTTGATGTACGTTTGGATGCCTAGAAAAGGCGACTTTGCTGCTGACATATATTAAGGTGTCTTCTATATAGTAATAAATTTATCGAAACGTTTTCCAAAGCTGAATAACATGTTGTCAGAGTAGAAAATTTATAAGCTCCTGTTTAACCAAAGTATTCGTCTATGCATGCATTTAAATATAATATTCCATCTAAAATCAAGTAAAAAAAAAGCAGCACCAAAATATCTATACGGAAAATAAATTTCATTACAAGTGAATTCCCAACCTGCTTCGCTAAATTAAGCAAAGTGATTTCGCTAGACTTTCCTCCAATTTATTCTTTAATTGGGCCGAAATATTACCAGGTTTACTCTTATGAAAAGGATAAATATTGGGCTGTCCTTATGAAATCTTTTTTAAATATTGAGTTCACGTAATAAGCGTACCTTGGTAAGTAGACCCAGCCGTGACCGAGCGGTAAAGTCGCTGAAAACTGGTAGATAGACTCAGGGTCCGAATTTCGGCGAATGGGGTGTCTGTCTGTGTGTAGCGTGCGTACGAGCCACTTTCGCTTTGGAAAGCATTCCACGAAGCCATCCTTTTCCTCAAGCAGATAGCCCCGGTGTGCTTAACCATAGTCTTTAAGTCTTCCATGAAGGCACCTGTTCCCTTGCGGAGAGAGTCCTTGTGTGCTGTGCCGCAGTCAAATAACCCAAATCTGCCTTTGAAAATAACTTACTGGCAGATGAAGTGTTCAACTTGGGAAAAGGATATTTGATTTCTTGAATGCGAATTATTCGAATTATTATCCTAAAGATTGGGATCTAAAAATTTATTATCTTAAAGATTCTATTAATCGAATCTCGAATCTTAAAGATTACCAGATTCGAATAACTGACACCCGATAGAAACCTTCATTAAAAAGACTACAGCTGTCGGAATTTCATTTGACATGAATCGCTATCATTTCAAATCTGCTCAGAGCTATTTTAACATTCTGGAGAGAATTTAAGATTCAATGTTTATATTTATCTACATTAACTCTTCCAATAATCTGTCTCATTATGCATATTTTTATTTTTAAAACTCTGGGAAAAAGAAGTTCGAGATTCAAAAGTTTTATGAACTTTTACTAAATTTCCTTTTTACCTTCTAAAGAAATATAAATGTACTTTTTAAGATTCTGTTCTTATTTTGCTTTTTGTTTTCATTACAAATAATTTCAAATTTTGCTTTATTGAAGAATTTTTAAATACTTTTCTTGTTATTAAGTGAATTCAAGCAATGAGAAAAAATAGAGGATTTCATTCACGTCTAGTTAAATCTCGTTAGGAATCGGCTTTCTTAGTATATACTACATCTTTCTCGTATCGCAAACGATGAAAAACCATGGGAAGTTTTAGATGAAACTTTCACTCCATATTCTTTGATTCATGAGACAAGCCTTAATCAATTAACGTGAATAATATTAAATACTCGAAAAATTAATTTGAAGTTTGATACTTATTCATTAGCCTGCCTCAAAAATGGGACAAAGATGTTTAAAGCAGTCGAAAATAATAAATCTCCAAATATGGCTGCCTTTCTAATTAAGTGAAAACCAAGGCATCATATTTAACTCTTTGAAGGGTACCTACAGTAACCACCTTTTCTGTTAGACATCTTACTCACTCGTGTGAGTGGTTTTTAAGACTGATTGTTTCAAAAGATCCCTTGTAGCTCACTAGATGGCAATCAAGAAACATAAGCCAGTCGTTGGTGCAGCAATTCGTCTTCAAGAAAATAAGCATCAGCCGTCGAAGACAACATGACGATGTGCAATCTGCAGCGCCAAAAAAATGCTTGTAAGAATAATGTGGGAATGCACATGCAAAGTTGCACTCTGCTTGAAAAAGAAAAACTGTTTCAAAGATTACCTATAGTACATGAAAGTACACTTTTTTATACATGTACAGTACATGTATAAAAAAACACTGAGTACACTTTTTATACATGTACATGAAAGTACACTTTTTTCTGTGGTACTCATTGAAACAAAGTACATAAAAGTACACTTTTTTATGCATGAAAGTTACTTCCAAATGGAGACTTATTTGTAGGGATGTGTTTTGTGGGGGGGTCACTGACACTAATCACCCGAAGTGGTCATTTTTTTTCACGCGTCTTGGACAAAATATGTGTAATTGTCGCAAATAACTTCCAATGTAACACCTGATATAGTAAATTAAACAAGGGTTTTGTTGAAAAGGTTAACTGCTTTTTTCTGTCCCTCAAAGAGTTAACTAACAATCTGTAAAACTGCCTTTATAATCGCTAAAAAATTGTGGCCAGGGAGGTTTCCCAAATGTTCGTACAGTTTAAATTGAGAACTGTCCAAAGCATAATCTTATTCTGCAAAACTAACTCCGATTGACGGCCTATATGTGCTGTCGCTTACAAAACCACATATCGTAGAACCTAAAAATTTCACTCTTAGTCATTCGTGTTGAAAAAAACAACATACCAAAGCATATTGTTTGCAGCGCCACACTCCTGATCAGAGGTTTTCTTTTCAGCATCGCTTTCCCTCTAATAAGTAACAAACCTTCCAGGAATGCTAAATACGTACCTCGATACGCAACATCTCAACTCTGTCCATTTCGCATTTTCTTTTTTTTTTTCATCACCATCACATCTATTCAGCCTTATTAAACACACTCACTACATACACCTGGGAGACACTATTGATTGCAGATGAACACAACTTCCTCCTCTTTTGACTATACCAATGGGACACAATTGTATTTAGTAAATGTTTTACTTCTTTTCCTTTTCCTTCTATATCCCTTTTTTTATTTCTGTCTATTACTTTTGGGCCATTTATTTTAATTTATTTTGTCCCCTATTTTCTTCCTGGCCTTTCGAACTCTTATAAAATGTACGAAGTTGCTTTTTACTCTCCCCTGAAATGGAAGATTTCCGCTTTCTTTATACCTTTCCTTCCCACATAAGCTTGATTTTTGGCCGATCGGTGTAGAAAGACTTAGTGGGTGCAAAACAAGACATATGTCTAGTTTGTCTTTCTGTCTAAAGCCTATATGTGAGTTCTCATCCTGCTCCCTTTTCAAGCTCCTCTTTCCAAAGAATTCTTCTGGGGAATGTTTCTCACTACTTGGAAATTTGTAGGCATGGGGGCGAGGGGAGGGGCTTTCGATTGAAATATTGCACCCCTTGTTCCAAATACTCCTATAAGAAATACTTTCATCCAAAATCCTTAAAAAAATTTTTTTAATTCCCTAGTTCCCTAAAATATCCAAATAAAAATCCTTAAAAATGCATAAAAGCCCCATAAGGAATGTCTTCAAAGCAACCAGCAAACTTTAAATGCTTTTCCGATATTAAAAAATAAAACGAAAAACAAAGCTTCTTGGATTATTTCGATGTTACTGTGATTAAACTGAGGTTCTACTGCATTAAAGCATTACTTCCCAGTAACCTAAGCGAAATCCCCGAAGTGCCTGATGGTGAAGAGGCATGACATGAATCCAGGTATAGGAGAACGTCAGTTGAAACAAAGCTTGGAAGAAACGACAGTATTAATATAGTAATATATACTAGTATTAATCCAGAAACCAAACAACAAAAATCAGCGTTATATTTTCAAGTTTTCACAGGACTAGTTTCGATGGTTTTACCCGAACCATCATCCTATGGTTATTCTATTTTAATATACTCGTTTTTTTTTGTGTGTGTGTGTGTATTACGAAATGCCCAGCCTTGGTAAGATAAGTGATAAGTAACGGGAAGACGTGGGCACCATCCCTCTACCATTAGGATTAATCGGTGTAGCGCCACGTCCCCCATTATCTAGAGCAGACCATTGAGGCCTCATGGGTGGCTCGCACGAGGCGCCCAGATGCAACTTCCAGACCATCCGACTTGCAGTCCGGCGAACCAGAAATTTCCTTCAAGTCACCTGGGAGGAGACCCTAATCCAACGTGCCCGGGCCCAGTATTTATTATACATAAATACTTTACATGGCCGGACAGGGGCAATTTCACATATGATTTGTTGATATACATTCTCTTTTAAATACTTGTGCTTTAACGTTTCTTGACAAGTGGTGTGTACACATGAATACATGTATGCATTACATTCTATTCACGGTTTTGATACATACTATATACAATTATATACATTATAAGGGCATTAGTCTATATTTAGGTACACTTGTGCATTATCACTATCACTCCCCACATTAGCATGTAACGTTTGTGACGTTGTATTGCATCCGCTTTATTTACGTAAGGATGCGGCACTTTCTCTTTCGCTTCTGCACGACCTGATATACGTGCTCTACACAGTATGGAAGCTATAAACATTGTATATTCAGAATGTGATAGGTTCACTTTTGGGTGCACTAAAGACTGTTTACTTACTACGAAGTTATTGCTTCGTCCAGCTTTACTATGCTACTATTTCGTCGTCGCTACGTCACCATACATTATCGTATAATTACACATTTGAGTTACACATGAATGCGGTTCTTTCAATTCACCTTCTGTTCGCACAACTTGCTCATTTTACTTGCCACTACTTGCTGTTCGTATTCTACGCGGCACTTTAAACTATATACATGTATTTACAGTGATATATACTTGTCACAGCATGCTTTACGTATTCTACGCAGCAATTTAAACTATATAGTTGTATTTACAACGATATATACCTTGTTTTTCACTTTACCCTGACGTTATCATTTAGTAGCACATTCACGACATCATGTCGCATTGTCTTTTAGTTGCAGATTAACAGACGTTTTCAGTGCCTATGCGTTCATTTTGCACTACTTGTTATGCATATTCTAAGCAGCATTGATACTATGTACATTTATATACATTGTTATGCTACTTTACGTAATCACTATAACACCACACTTTAGTGTAAAGTTACACATTTGCGACATTATACTATTTACATTCATATACATTGATATGCCTTTGTTGCATCTATTTTGCTTTTGAATGCGTTTTCACATTATCATACTAAGGCTGACATAAGTCGGTGCCGAGGCTCGTAAGCCTGTCCATGATTTTTATTATTTTGCGAATTGTATGTCTGTCTTTTACTAAGAACTTGCAAAAGGCTTGTGTGTTAGTACTGGGAATGGGAATATGCATGCCTTCTGTCAGTGGACACTCTGTTACGTAGTGTTCAGGGGTGCCCACCTGACCACAGATACAGATATCAGAGTTAGTTATCCCATGCCTCTCAAAATACTTTGGAAATGGTCCGTGACCTGTAATATACCTTGTTAAATGCGCATGGGGGATGAGACAGTCGGGGTCCACTTTGGGAAAGTGGTAATGCGCACGACGTCCGGTGTCCCCGACGTCCCATTCATCTTGCCATTGTGAGTGCATCTTCTGTTTTAGGCTCCTCTTCAGCCATGATATAGGACGTGGAAGTGGATGTTGATCTGCTTCGGTATTAAGGGCAGCTTCCTTTGCTAGCTGGTCGGCCAGCTCATTCCCGGCGTTGCCGGCATGTGCTTTCACCCACGCCAGCTTTATTTGTAGATGTTGGTTCTCTCGCAGTATTGTCTGGACTTTTGCTATTTGCGGAGAGCTGTGTGCCGGATTTAGTACTGCATAAAGGGCAGACAGGCAATCCGTAAAAATCATGCTTCCGCTGTATTGATTTGTGGTGATGTCTGCTAAGGCTTTCTCTATTGCAAGTACCTCGCATTGAAACACACTGTTATGTGTTTCCAAATGTCCTTTCCACCGCTTTACTGCTTCCTGTTCTCTCATAGAGACATATGCACAGCCCGCTTCAGTGTCAATTTTTGAACCATCGGTATAGTAAATTAGTTTAGCTTCCGTATTTACTGGGTTGTGTTTGAGATATACGCTTACACCCTCTCCTTGCTTTGCCGGGTGGTCATTCAATTGAATTAATTTTTGTTCATAGGCATCAGGGGAGTGGCTATTATCATAATATACAGCCGTTGTCTTTAGTTGGGTGACTAACTGATAGATTGCCTCCTTTTCAACGCTTAGAGGAAGAGGTGGCAGGCCTGCCAGGACATTCAGCGCTGATGTGGGCGAGGTGCGGAAGGCCTTTGCTATGTTCAGTAAGTATGGCCTTTGAATGCTATTTAGGTGCCTCACCTTGCGGCCTTGCATAGGTGAGACCCAGATCGCGGCACCATAAGTTACTATTTTCTCTGTGACTGTTTTATAAAGAATTTTCTGCATATGTGGGTTGAGCCTCCACTGTGTTCCTTGCATAAATTTTAATTGCTGTGCCATAGCTGAGGTTCTTTTCTTTAATTCTATGATGTGCGGCATCCAATTTAATTTAGTATCGAAGATTATTCCAAGATATTTAAGTTCTTTTGTTATTTTAAGTCGCTGTCCATTCAGTAGAATTCTAGGCTGTCGGGCTAGAGACCCCCCCTTTTCAGGAATAAGGAGGATCTTTGATTTTGTTTCTGCTATTTTCAGTTTTAGTTTGTTGCATCGTTCTTGAAAGAGTGCACACGATTCCATTGCGTTTGCCTGCAGTTTTTCTCTAGTAAGTCCTTTAACTATCAAAGCTGTGTCATCTGCGTAGGCAGTGACTCTCGTATGACTGGGCCATTGTTCTCGTAGCACCCCGTCGAATGTCACGTTCCACAGGAATGGCCCGGCACATGAGCCTTGTGGGCATCCCTGTGTTTGAACTTTCGTGACCGTGCCACTATTGTGCTGCATGATAAGAGTTCTATCTGAAAAATAGTGTCCGATTACTTGGTACAAGTTCTGTGGGCAGTTTGCTCTGCGGAGGGCTTGCATGATCGCTGGCCACCACAGCGTGTCGAATGCACTTTTTAAATCTATCGAAATAAACGCTGTGTGGTAGCCAGCTGATCTGTTATTCATTATTTCATCTTTTACTTCCGCCAGGGCGTGCAAGGTAGATTGTCCCGGGGTAAAACCGTGTTGGATTTCGCTTAGGAATTTAGTTACATATAGGTGATGTCTTAATCTTTGCATTAGTATCTTCTCGTACACTTTCCCGAGTGCAGAGAGGAGGCATATAGGGCGGTAGGATTCCGGGCTTGCAGGATCTCTGTTCTTTTTTAGAAACAGCACCACCTGCCCTATTTTGAAGCATCTTGGAAAGGTACCGCTATCCAACAGTTTATTAAAAAGCGCACTGAACAAGTTGACATTGGTGCGGATGACCTGTTTAATGATTCGGTAGTCAATACCATCCGGACCCGGAGCCTTTCGTTGTGGAAGCTGTCTCAAGACATGCAAGATTTCCTTTGCGGTGATCCCTGGGTCGTTATCAGTAAGTAGGGCTGTTGTCTGGTTCCGGATGGTTGACTGTTCTTCATTATCCTCTAGCGGATTGTCCGCAAGAAATACAGTATTTAATATGGCTTGCATTGTCTCTTCATTGGGGCTATTTCCATCGGCTACCGTGGTTAATACGTGCAGGTTAGGTGGTTTAAAAAGCTTTCCTGAGGCTATGCGATGGTGTATCCCGTATACATCTGTATTGTCTGTGCAAAATTTCTTCCAGCTAAAAATTTTAGCTGTTAAAATCATGCGTTTATATAACGCCCGCTCTCTCCGGTAGATTATCACTGTATCGGTATTTAAGTCCTGTCTACGTTCTGACTTTAACCGTCTAGCTAAGATAGCTTCCCCACTTGCCTTGGTAAGATAGCTTCCATACAAAGGGTAGTTAGGGTTACCAGAAAATGGCAAAGAATGATAGAATTGCCAGATTTGGCGCGAAATCGACCATTTGGCGATAAAATAGGCTATATACCATAGACAGAGCGAGAACATTCTAAAACGAATGCTTACCGGTTTACCCCAGAATTTTCTCGAAGGCAGGTCAAAAGCCATACTACTCCTACTTGAACGGGGAGTAGCAGTGTATTGTGAGTGTTATCGTAAAGAGTGTCTTGAGTGTGTTGAGTTCAGAGAGCGATCGACCCATTCGGGAGCTGTATTTAGTGCTTTGCCGTGAATCTGTCTTCACCGTTATAGCCTGATAGCCTGTGTTGCTGATTGTTTCAGCGTGTTTATGGTAGTTTTCGGACGATTGTAAACGTGTCTTTGGAACACTCCTGTAAAATACTGGCGAATAAATTGTGCTTTGATTCTTCATTCACTCCAAAACCACGAACCCGTAGAATGCAACAATATATATTTTTTTATTGTTATTTTGTTTGTTTGTTTGTTTGCTTCTTTGCGGACTTGGTGGGCTTGGTTTAATGTTGGGGCGTGTGTTTTGGTGAGCTGTTGGAAGAACCTTGAAAAACATTTCCTTCTGTGAGGTACAGCCATAAAAGCAGGAAGGGATGGGTGGGTCCAGATCTCGGATTTTGCCGGAGATCTTCAAAGAGTCCCGAAACCTTCGATGACCGATGAAATATTTTTGTACGCTTTCCTTTGTCCTTTTGTACCTTTCTCGCTGGGTTCCATAGAAGCGTGGATGCATAAGAATTTTCCGAAATAATGAATCGAAGAATGCATCAATGGAAGCATAGAGAATTAAACACAGGGATTGTACATGCCGGAAAAAAGTCACCATTCATACTTTCAAATACATCTGTTTTAAGACGATGGTAAAAATTTTATAGCTTATAATACAAAATTCTTTTTAAAAAAATTTATAAAAATTACTTAAAACACAAATTTTAAAAATAAATGATAAAAAACGACGAATTTTATTTGGAATGAACCTAAATTTCGAAATCTGAAAGGAAGAGTCAAATACGTTTAATAAAAAAAGATATATTAATAAATAAATATCAAATTTAATTAACATGGAGGAGCTAAAATTTTTAGAGCTAATTTATTAAAATCTACTCGTGTGACTTTTACAGACTTGTCAGTTTAGCATAACTTGAGTCTTGGAATCGAAATATGGAAAATCATTGGTACGTCATTTCAAAAAGTCCGATGTTGCGTCAAAATACCTATATTATAACAATATTACATATAAAGGCTAAAATTCCATAAGCGGGGTAATTTGGCGCCAAACTATTTTGGCCTTCAAAATTTGGTGAATTTTTTTGGCGGCAATTAAAGCACTAGAATGTGATTTTTAAACGTAAACAGAATAGCAATATAGCAAAGCTTTAAATATTCCATATCTTTCGATTGCCACATGCAAGAAACAGAACTAAAAAAAATAGTTAAATAAATAAAATTAAAAGAAAACATTCATAAATTATAAACTTCACGTCATCTGAAATCACACATTCTCCCACCAACAACAGCTTAACCTTCTGCAAACATTTATATAAATATAATATTAAACATATGTATAATAATAATATTAAACATTAAAACTTCTAAAAACAAACACAGTACTTCAAAATTAAATTTTTAAAAAAAAATCTTCTGGCAACACTAAATTCGCGCTCTTACAGTTACCGAAATAAAGCTCTAGGTTTGCCACAAGGAAACATACAGCAGGAAACCAAAACCAAATCAAAATCGCCCCAAATAAAAAACTCTTGCCAAGCTTGGCGCCCACCCCGATTATGGAGCTTTAACCCATATAAATCTAATACATATACTAAGTCGCGTTTTCGAGACATGATAAACGCAGTTTAAATTTTGTCAATCGGCTCAGTAGACCGGGAGATATAAAACTAACCCCTCCCCTTTTTTTCGCAGTGTACGTGCAAAGTCTTTGTGTGTACATATGCACATATACGCATATACTTACGGTACACATGTGCATACATAGATACATACATACATACATTTCTAAATCCTGTCCCGCTAACATTAGAGTACCATTTTATCTGGTGTTTAAGATAAATTTGGAGAAAAATTGTTATTATATTAAATGTGTAATATACAGTACATCGTTTGGAAAATTTCTAAGCTTTACATTGTAATAATATTTGTAACTGTGATACTTTATAACAGATCTAAGTTTTTATGGTTTATAATTTATATTTTCTGTACAAATTAGCAATGTTTTTATAGTTATTATGAAAATAATAACTATAAATACAAAGCATAACGCATGGCATAAATAATTATTATTATTTATACGGCATAAATAATAATAATTATTTATGCCATGCGTTAAGCTATGTTATAATTACTATGCCATGTGATTGGTATGTTCCCGTTTATACACAAAAATGTTCAAAACTCCCGAAAAAACATTCGTAACAGCTTTTACAAGGAACTGCATTTCCCTTCATTCGTGTTTGAGATATCTTGAAATTCTGTTTCATTGAATATTCTGCAGTTTAAAAACACAAAAAATTACGATCAGATTGGATAATGCGTGAATATTTTCAGAAATTATATAAGTTTAGCTCGAAACATATTCGCGAGTACCTACCTTTAAATCATTTCGCATTTCTTTTTCTGCCACCCAAATGAATTTTCGAGGACAAATTTTAAAAATTGAGTTGCGATAAAATTTGTTATTTGCGAACATCTTTAATATAATCATCATTCAGAAAATGGTTTTCTCACAACATGATGATTGATCACTTTTTCCTCGCTTAGAAACGTTATCACTATGCTGTTGTCGCCGCATATCACTAAATTTTCAAATAATTTAGAAAAATTCTTTTTTGTACTATAAATACGGGGTTAAAAAACAAATTTGCTCGTTATTTATGATGCCTGGTTTAATAAATTTTGAAAATCTTTCATCTCGAAATGTTTTATTACTGCAAAATAAGCTTTTATGCAGGAAAATCACTCTAAAAATGCTTTAATCCTCAAAAATCCCTAAAACAAATGCTTTAATTCTATCAATTTTCTCTAAAAATCCTTCGAAAACCATAAAAATCTCTATTAGATATGTTTTTAGAAAGCACTGTCGAAGAGAACTTTGTTAATGTAAACACCGCCAAAAAGGCGATAATAGTCCAAAACCGGTAACTCCACATAGTCGTTTAAGAGAAAGTAGAAACCATTCTTCTTATGTTTCTCTTGGTTCCTTTCATTACTGTTCCCTGTATTTTACGTGCCGCTCAACCGGTATAGAGGTTAGCGTCGCTGACTGCCGTGCCAAAGGGTCTGGACTCGAATACCGGAGAAGGCATGGATGTTTGTAAATGTATAGTGTCGGTGCGGCATGGCGACGCTTAAAATATTCGGCGAGCCAAAAGTCCTCTCGTGTGGTTTGGTTGAAGAGGAGAGGGGTGGGCGCCCCCCGGGGTGCTCTCATTCAAAAAACTGAGCTGAATCGCACTGTCATCTGTTAGGGGCTCAGGGCTGTTGCCAACGACAGACGTAATCTAGCGCTCCTTGCCACGAGGAATTTCATGGGCTTAGGCTGACTACGCCAGATAAGTGAGCATAAGCAACAACAACATATTTTACGTTGTGATTTGGTTTCTTTCATTACTGCACTCTATACAGGATGATTCACTAACAGACCAACAAACTTGCAGGATGTGTAGGAGGTACGGAGAAGACTCGGAATATATAGGAATGTAGGGTAGCAAATGCCGTTGTTGCACGGTATAGTGCAAGTAAGCTTAGAAAAAGAACAGAAATAGCAGCACATTAATAGGACAGAAAGCATTTTATTGAAAGGCTGTTCTACAAAAGGTGTTCGAAATTACGACCAGAAATCGTCTGGCGGGCCTGACAGCGGTGCTGCATGGAACTCCTTATGTTTTCGAAGATTCCTGGCATGTCGCGTATCCTTCCAACAGCTATAGATATTTGAACAACAAGGTGTTCAACTGAAGGAACGGGCTTGTCGTACACCATTCTCTTCGTGTGACCCCAGAATAAAAAGTCCATGCATGACAGGTCCGGTGCAGGTTAATGTGTGGTATCAGCATGACAGAGTTCATCTACATTACACGATTGACGTCCGCCGTCACCTCGACGTAACCTTTGCACAGCGGTGGATAGGTTGTGGGGGTCCGGTTCATTGGCCTGCAGATCACTGAACCTATCATGAATGGACTTCTTCTGAGATCACATGAAGAGTTTGGTCTTCCGTTCCTTCAGTTCTAAAGACCTCGTCTCTCGAATATCTATAGCTGCCGGGAGGATACTTGACATGCAAAGAATCTTCCAAAACGTAAGGAATTCCACGCAGCGCCACTGTCAGGCCTGTCAGATGACTTCTGGTCGTAATTTCGAACACCTGTTGTAGTACAACCTTTCAATAAAATGCTTCCTGTCCTATTCAGGTGTTGTTATTTCTGTTTTTTTTTCTCTGCTTCTTTGCACCATAGCTCGCAACTACGGCATTAGCGACCGTTCACTCCTATGTGAATCCAAGTAACCTCTGTAGCCCCTACACACCCTGCAAGTTTGATCTGGTAGCGAATCACTCTGTATTTTATATTCGCCTTCGTACATGTGATTCATTCTGCATTTATTTATTTACTGTCATTTTTTTCGATGACGAAAACACAAAAATCAGCCATAAGCCATGTCTGAATTCGAACTATGCATCTTGTAGATAATAGGTGGATGCACTGATTACTTACACCATAACAGGACGCGCGGGGAAATGCCAATTCTTCATTATCATACCGAATACTACACAGTTATTTCAATTTCTTTCCTTCATTATACAGGACAGCTGCGCTTGTAAATAACTTCTTTACAGATGTTTTTGCTTCCTTGTACGAAGCAAAAAGAAAGTATTGTAATCGCAAAGAATTTCGGGTATCAATTTCAACTAAAATATACATTTTGACAGCTATCGAATGTAATTTAAGGATGTTTTTGCGTGACATCTGTACATAAGAGCAGAATAAATAACTCCTTTTTCCTAAAAAAAATTATGAAACTGATTTAAAATGGATTCTAAAGAGATTTTTTCGCGGCGTCTGTGTGTACGTGCGTATGTATGTATGTATGTATCTCGCATAACTCAAAAACGAGTAGCTTCAGAACGTTGAAATTTTTGTATGTAGGACTGCTATAACATGTAGATGTGCACTTCCTATTTTGGTTGTAATCGGCCCCACTAAAAGTATGTGACTCTGTTACTCGACTCATTGAGCTCAGTTTCTTTATTGTTATATGTTTGTAAATTGTGCATTTTTTGCTTTAAAACTGATTGAATTCTGTTGTTCTTATCTTCCGGTTAAGGTTTTTATGCGTTTAGTTAATCTGCATATTATAGTTGTAGAATTATCAAACATTTAAAAGTTGTTTAAGTGCGACTAAGCCTAATATTTCTTGCTATAGCAGCCATATTTGTTTACATTTGAAACTTAGCAGAATAATGAAATTGTTGCCAAACTAGAGAAACTAAGCTTCGCAACAACAAAGTAGCCTCTTCTTTTATTATTGCGAATTAAATTATGCTTAATCCATTCTGGGATTATCATTCAATTATTAAATTATCCCATATATTTATCAGAACTTGCATTTCTTTTTTATCTGTTTGAGGAACATGACGTGTCCTGACTGGACAGTGAGTTGATTGCAAAATTTGTCCTAAGGACTGTAGCAAAGAGGACAAGATGAGAAGGATTAAAATTACCCTTTATTTTTTTCACGTTTTCACAGTCGTTCCCTCACTTCGGGATACAAAGCCCAACCACTTATGGTCTGAACGTAAAAATATAAGACTACTAACTAACTAAACTTTAAATAAGAGCTAACTTTTAATATTTTACACAGATAACTAACACTAAGTCTGGCCTTTTAAATGACTACGTATGTAGTACGCAAACTGCGGAAAACTACAATACGTCTTTAACTTTCAAGAGGGTTAACCTCTGGCCTTAAAGGCGGACAGTAACTGATGGCAAGCTCGCGTGAAGACTCGTAGCAAGTAAACTCTCTTTCCTTCCTTCTACTCTTGGCAAAAAGCAACAACGCTTAAGTATTTAAGCGTTAGCAAGTACAATTTGCATAAACATATTCACGCGTTAATTCTGGCCGGAAGTGGAAAATAAGAGATGATAGTAAAGTTTTAAAATAAAATAAACCTTAGTCAAACTTACGATCCTTACATATTGACTCAGCATAGCGTCCACAAGAAATTAAGTCAGTTTCTACGCCTTCTGTGTCCTTTTGACGAGTGAGACCAAAAGTAAAGTTTCAGTTTAGTGCACCGAAATGTTTGCCTTCTTTCCCGACGGTCAAATTGCTTGTTTTGGGGTAGAAACTGTAATTTGAATTTAAAATTTTTTTTTAATTATTTCAACCTTATTTGGTGTTTTATGTTTTTCTATACCTTTCAATTTTTAATATAGATATTTTGAGTTTGATGTAGTTCTGCCTTGTCGCGAAGTGAGAACTGAATTAATTGAATGAGAAATATATCTCTAATGAAATTCGAGGAAATAAGTTTAAATAAAAGGCAGGAAAAAATGCGTATAATTTAATATTGTGTACAAGTAAGTCATGCGGTGTATACATCAGATATTTTACAAAATATTACACTCTGCCCATTATGTGCATTCGACATTAACATAGTAAATTGATGGTTAACAGTGAGAATTTTAACATGGACATAATTCTGTTTTTCTTATTTTTCCTTCCCTGATTTGTTTTTACACTTGCATTATCTTACTTTTCATAAACGATAATTTTCATTAATTAATTATATTACGCAAATATAAATTCGTCTCTGACCATCAACAAGAACATAGTTTTAACATGGAACATTTATTTTGTTAACTGTGATTTTTTTTCACAAATGCATTTCCAGATTTTTTTCTGAGGGATAATTTTCGTTACCTAACTTTTTCTGCAAATGAACTAATGGCCTTCACTAAAAACATATTTTTTTATATGTTCCATTGAACTATGACTTTTTCACAAATGCATTACCTGGTTTTTTTTATCTTGAATGATAATTTTCATTATCAAATATTGTTTTTAAAACGCGTTACCTGATTTCGTCAACAAGAACATAGCTTTCTATATATACTATACTGTGATGAAATGTGAGTTTTCATAAATGCATTACTTAATTTTTTTCTAACTTTTTTACAACTGCATTACATGATTTTATTAATAAAATCGTGGTATTTTAATATATTTTATTGAACGTGATTTCGTTTGAAAAGTTGTGTAACTACTGATTTTCCTTTATGATACTGCGAATACATGTACGAGTATTTCTGTGGAACGATTCATATCTCTGAAGTGTTTCTTTTGATAAAAAAAAATTTCATCAGCTCATCATCAAACCGTGTCCGTTCAATCCATTACGAACCCGTAAGCACTTAACAGTTATTGGTGTCAGAAGTGGGATTGGTTGCCAGTGACAAGAGCGATGGATGAGCATTTAAAACAACTGGTGGCAGATTTTGCTGCACTCAAAGAAGGGAAGAAAGCAGGGAAAAATTCCGTTAAAAATAGATGAAAGCTGTTCAAGATGAAAAGAAGGAAACTAACCAAGAATCCGCTAAAGAAAAGCTGAAAGCTGTTCAAGAAAAGTTTGAAGCATGTCAACTACAAATGAAAAGAGAAATTACCTATATAATAGAAAACAAATCTGAGGCTATGGAAAGTAGACACGGTTGCAAATAGGGCTATAGAAACTGAAGAAAAAGTTCCTTCCGTCAAAGAACAAATCAAAAAGAGAGTTTCTGCCGTAGAGCATTAAGTCCATTACAGAGTTTCTGCGGTCGCCAAGGAAGTTGACACCTTAAAGAAATTCATAGCGACAACAGGAAGCAATTCTGATAATTTGAAATTTTTACCAACGCCTTCCCGTCCCTCTATAAAGCTATCCGCATACGATGATCAGTCCTCCTGGCAAGTGTATAAGACACGATTTTCTATAGTGGCGGATGAGAGTGGATGGAATTACAAAGCAAAGGCCTGCCAAGTCGCTGCTTCTGTGAGATGGCACGCAGCAGATATCCTCAAAACTCTGCCCGAAAACCAGAGACTAGACTTCAAAGCTCTATCCGGTGAGTTGGAGCTGCGCTTTGGAGAAAAGTGATTAAAAGACTGTCTCAAGCTTCAGTTAAAATCTCGCCAACAGGAACCCACTGAAACACTCCAGAAACTCGCCAAGGATGTTAAAAGGCTGTCTCATCTTGCATTTATGGTCTGCCCAACGGAAACAAGAGAAATACTGTCGCTGTAGCCCTTCATCGTTGGCTTCCAGGATCCAGAGATACAGAAAGCCCTGAGAATGGCGGATATCAAAGATTTAAAAAGTTCCCTTGTGTAAGCAATGAAATTTGAGACAGCCCAGCAAACAACTGGTAGAGACCGTCACCCAGTCAGAGCTGCTCAAGTCCGAAAGCGAGTGGATCAAGTGACTGCTTCTCTAGACGATTTAACCAGGCATGTCAATGCCTTGATACGGAATAGGAGTGACAAGAAATTGCCCCTAAAGTTCTGGAAAACTCGTTGCTGAAGGCCAAGTGCGAAGGAACTGCCGAACACCCTTCAAGACATGAGAAATAAGACCGGTCCCCAGCAAGGATGCAGGAAACAAATTAGAGGCCATCTCGCGGAGAGCAAGTTGCCAGATAATGCCCATTTGAAAATGCTTCAGATTTTTGCAGTGAGTGTTGGCAGTAACAGACTCTTCATCATGGGACATAAAAAGGGAGTTCCTTGCAATATGACCATCGATACAGGAACCAATGTTAGCATCATTCGAAAAGATTTGGCTCAACAATTGAAAGGTAACTCATCTGGACGCTGCCCTGTGTTACCTTCTAAACTGTATCTGGTGATAAAATCGAAATTGTTGGAAAGTTAAACGTTAAACATCCCATTTGGAAATGCCGCTTATCATGACATGACATATGTGGCAGATATTACAGATCCTTGCATACTCGGATTGGACTTTCTGAAGAAATATAATTTTTCCTTGGACTTTAAAAATAACGAACTGCTTTCTGTCTCTGAGGAGATAACTCTCCGTCATCGGAAGGCATCATCACGTGAAAACGCATATGCACGGCCATAAAATAACAAGCTTAAATGTCAGCGAACACGCTCTGTCTGAAAACCTCAGACACCAGCTTAAATAGTATTTTTCTACCCCACTTTGAAAAACCCGCGAAACTGAAATATCAGTCTGGCAAAAAATGGAAATAAAAGAAAATAGGGAAGGTAAAATAACTGAACAGAAATGGTGAGATTAAAACTAAAAAAGTCCTTGCAAACTCACTAATCGCGTTTGTGAGATAGAGGCGAACATACCGTTTAAGAATACATTTCTGTGTCGTGCATTATATATAAATGGAAGTGTGAATAAGTCAAAAATAATACCCACCGATGGCTTCTGAAAAATAAAATGAGTCATAACTGCTATTTGACTTATTTCCTGAAACTTCACGCAGCGCGAGTTAGCTTGTCTGTTACTAAAGCATAAAGTTGCTAAATTACTTATTGTAATGTTCGATTTAAAATGCATTGTTCATTAATTTAGTAATCAGCGTGAGAAACCTCACTGTAAGTTGGCAACAATAATAAAATAAATTGCAATAAATGATCGGCATTAATGTTCTTTTAGAATAAAAATAAAATTTCAGAGAATTTAATTCCTATATTATTTACAAATTCACGGGCTTTCGAATTCACTTTGAATTTAGCTGTAACAACATGAGAATACGAAAGAAAAACCAATTTCCTCATTATAAGCGGAAGCAAAAATCTAAATTCTTAAATGCATATGAATGAAGATCTTGGCTTCACAACCGTAACTGCAAACGTATGCGACGAAGTATTAATGACTGATTGCTTTATCGAAGGACACTTTGACGAAAATCTGGTTGCAAATGTAAGCACCTTAATTTCATGCTTTGAATGGGTTATTGGAGAGTTTTCTTTCAATTAAATATAATTTAAATCGATATCCAGGATATACTTTACTTTAATAATCTTGTTTTTGAAATTTTTGCGTGAATGTCTGTGCAATATCCGTCATGTGCTAAGATGAAAAGTTTGTAAATCGATAACCATCGCTTTAAAACCAACAATACTCTATTATATTTCGTATTACCATTTTTAAGATATGAAAATCTAACTTTTGGAGTAAGAATGAAGGAATATTTCATTTATATGAGTTGCTATTAATAACATTTTTATTTGCTAACCAACAAATTAGCTTCAAAAGCATATTTAGTAAAGCTTACGTATATGTAAAGTTGGATATTCGATTCCCATTCGATAACTTAAATTTGATTCAGTGTAGAATTGAAATACTTGCGAAATTAATATACGTTTTATGAAACGTTTTTAACATTTAGAATAAAAATATTAATTTTTAGGTGTTTTGCCTTTAACGCAAGAAGTAAAGAACATCAGGTTTTTTCAAAGAAGTTTTCAAATTTTCAGGAACTGAAGTGTTAGCTAACAGCATGTAAGATTAAAAAAAAAGTGTAAAAGATAAATTGTACTAATTAAATTAGCAATAGCCCCTTAATGCTTAAATGAATTTCCCCTCTCTGTTCTAAAAATAGTAATCTCTTTCTGCAATGTGTCATTTCGAAGCATAAGACTGTTTAAAATTTTGGCATTATGCAAAAATAAATAAAAATGGCAATTCTAAAGATTTGAAGTTGTGTTTAATTGCTTATTCGGACCACATGTTTTGAATTATACGTAACATTGAAGTAATTACGGCTTTCAACAAAATTTTTCTTCGTGTGTCTTACTGTTTTTTAACATAAACTAACACCAGAACAGCTTTTTTTGTACGTCGTATGTAACATACATCAAAGTTCGCATAAATTTCTTCCTGAATTATGCGTTTTCAGTTGATTTTTTCATTTCGCTTACCAACTTCCAGAAATCCGCATAGTTTTACATATTTCAAAAATATTTAACTTGCCATAAGAATTTATTTCAATTTCTCTTTCAGAATTTTTAGCTTTTGCCAATTTTATACCAGAAGATGGGTGAAATGTTTCCCAAGGTGCTGACAGAACTCGTCCTATTTGCCATTTTTATTCTACAGATTTTCCTCATTACCAAAACGACGTGTTGTCGAATAATCCCACATCCCCGGGGAAGTAAGTGAAAATTCAATCTCTATATCTGTTAGTATTTTTAGGTGCAGAATATAACCATTCTTTAGCGTGAGAGAGATATCACTTATACACTGTTAAACCAGTGATGAGAAGAATTAATTCTGTAAATTCATTATGGATTTGGTGTTCGTAAACGATATCCGTGGATTTCTCCTTCACTAATGAAAAAAGAAATTTTTCTTGTTAAGGTATTTGTGAAGGATTTTTAAAACAAATAACCCTTGCATACTTTACTTAATTAAAAAGTGCTGGGCTACTAAAAGTCGTGTAATTAAAGCTTAAAAATATAATTTTTTGTTCCGAAGCTTCAGGCTCGAGATTATAAGGATTTTACAGCACGCGAGATTTGAGAAATTAAGCTTGTAACCGCCAGAGAACTATTTCAAATTTAAAATTCCCTCAGAAATTTTTTTTCAAAGACCCTTTGAGGATTTTTGGCTTAAAGGTGATGATAAATTCATTGAATATTTTGTTAAAATGTATTCACTCTGAAATCTGATCTTTGTATTCGAGCCATTAACTCGGTACTCGAATGTGTGTGGTACGTTTTACAAACGCCTTTTTTTAGTCCAAAGGGAATTTTGTCCAAATGGACTGTTAATTTCGCTTTGCCATTTTGCGTCGATTCACTTAAAGCGTTGCTTCCCTTTTCAAATTGTTGCAACCAAATATTATCGCCCTGTAATTAAATAAATTAAATAATGAAGACTCTAGTTAAATGTATATATATATGTTTCTCGCATTGTGATAAAACAACGGTACCTAGAGCCATCAAATTTTGATTATTGAAAGTTTCCGACCGAATATGGGTATTTCGGAGCCAAAATTTGGAATTTGTTTTATTATCGATTTCACATTTTGTAAAACTTTAACAAATTTTTATTAACACATTCAAGTATTTCAAAGCGAGCAATGGCAACGTTATACAGAAGAGACATTTTTGTCTCCAGCGCGTGTAGATCGGAAATTATAAAGACACACTCATTTTAAAGTTATTTTGCGATATTGCTGTTCAATTGAATTTTTGTTTTAAGTGCGAAGAACATGATATTTAATAAATAAAGAAAGCGCTTTAAAAAACGCCCCATTGGACTTTATTTAAAATCTGAAAAGTTTCAGATTTGTTTTTAGTCCAAAGTGGCTTTGTCCTTGAGGGACTATTGTTTCCGTTTTGCGATTTTGTGTCCAATCACGGTTCACTTTCAAATTGCTGCCACTAAATGTTATCGCCTTTTATTATATTTGAAGAAAAATAATAATGAAGAATGTGCGTAAATGTATGCATGTTTCTCGCACTGTGATAAAACAACGGCACGTAAAGCCATATTTTGAATGACGTAATCCTACTGCGAATATGGGCATCTGGAAGGCCACATTTAGAATTTGATTATCGATTTCATATTTTGTAAAACTTTAACGAATTTTTGATTAACAAACTCAAGGGTTTGAAAGAGAGCAATGGCAACATTGTACAGAAAAAACATTTTTATCTCCAGCGCGTAAGACTGTGTATCGGAAATTCTAAAGATATGTTCAATTTAAAATTATTTGCAATATTGCTGTTGAATTGAATTTGTTTTAAGTTCGAAGAACATGATATTTAATCAATACAGGTAACACGCAAAATGTTAAAGACGCCCCTTTGGACGTAAATTAAAATCTGAAACCTTTCAGATTTTTTACAGCAAATAATATTGAACTGTTAATTTCTGACAGTATAGTAGAATGTAAGTTTATGGTTCTTTCAGTGCCAGAACTCTTCAACTACTTTTTTATCGAATGGCGAGCACTTGCCTTCTTTCATCATTGGCCATTTCTAAGCACTTGTTTAGCATTGGCCTTCTCCTCGATTCGAGCCCAGGCCCTTCGGTATCGCAGTCGGTTTCCCTAACCACTACACTGTCTGAGTGGCCTTCGACTACTTTAATAAATCCCGATAATCATAAATTTATGTTGTTATATTTAAATGCTCCTGCAGCTGGCGTATGTAATAGTGTATTTATCATCTATGCATCTGTATAATGTCTGCATTAGTATTTAATATCTGTTTCAACATTAGTAATCATCTGTGAAATTTCACTTACACATCTATATTTTAGTTATTTAATACATGTGGAGCAATGTGTAAAATGTATATTCATCAGCATGTGTAACATCTTGAAAAACTCCTCATGCGTTCCTTGTGGGGCGCCAAAGGTGTTGCACTAAACAGTTGCGGAATCCGGACAATTCCCGATTAGTGTATGTAAGCCCTAAGGTGTCCGGACCTGCTATCACCTGTCACCTCTTGAGGGACTCGTATACATTGTATTCTCTAAAATTCAACAGCACCTCTTATTTCTGGAAGCAAAGGAATTTCGCACTTTGCAAAAAGGGGGAAATGTCAAAATGTTAGCTGAAGTAAAATCCAGCGATTTTAAAACTTTAAAGCGAATTACTTTACGTTACGTTACTTTCCTTCGTAGATGCTTGAGATTTTAAATCATCACACTTTTCATTTGTAATCTCGTATTTGCTTGATTTTCCGATTTGAAAGATATATTGATGACACCAAAACGTATCTTCAGGTGAAAATACTTATTCGGCTGGTATTCTTAGATTCCCTCCGCTGATATACTTAGATTTACATCGGAGTTCGATGGTTGAACTATTGTCTTTAAATGCGTAATCTCGCAAGCACTGGTAACTGCACTCTTAACTAAAAGCGTTAAACTACAAAAATCTGGAATCGTTAAATATGGCTAGAGACCGCATGACAACGTGGAAATAATTTAGCTTCGTAATCTTAGATTAGTTTTTGCAGATTTTAAACGTTCTTCCTCAATGTGCTATTCAGTTTTTAATTTCTTTATTGCGCATTTCTAGAGACTCTTAATAACATTTTAAAGAACAACGTTGCTCGAAGTTCTCAGCCAAATGTGTCGAAGGAACGTTGTAAACTTAATATTATTTTGTAATTTATATTCTAAGATATCTGTAGCGCAATGTGCTGATTTTTAAACTGTGCCCCTTGCTTTTTTATAAAATGTTTATATCGACTTTTATTACTGAAGTTATAAAGCCGGTTATTTAAAATTTATCATCGATTAGTCTTGACTGTATTTCCGTTAAAATGGAAATACAGTCAAGGCTGTATTTCCGTTAAAATTTTCACTTGAAATCCGGATGCTTTCTGAGATGCAAGCTGTTTCAGCGCTTCAATCTGTTATCTTTTTAAATCTTTGAAATTAAATATAGGGAATAGACAAATTTCTCGGTTCGAAAAATTGATGAGTAAGCAGATGTTTCTTCCAAATCAACCTTGACGCAAGACTTTCTTCGTATAATGACAGTTATTCTTGTAAAACTCTACAATTTCAAAACTTCAGTTCTGCTGTTCCTCTTAGAATACAGAATCTGCCGTATTCGGTTCTGATTAAAAATTCTTTAGTCAGCATAACTCTGGTTACGCTCTCATAGTTCACTCAGCATAAATATTATTTTAAGCAGCATAACTCTTGTAGTTAGGCTCAAGTTAGTCCCAGAGGACGAGTCAACCGCTTGAGATTTTCACGAGCTCTCTTCTACGTAATCTCGCATGCGTATCAGTACTCCTTAAGAATCACCGAGCGCTGGGAGTTCTGTCCGGGGTTTGAATCTATGCCAACGGGCTGGCTGCAAGGACGTTTTCCTAGTTTAACACGTATACAAGCTAGTTTCCCTTTGAAAGTACTTTATGAAGGCATATCTCCTCTTAGGCAGATAGCCATCGAGTGCTTTGCCTGAATTAAATAAACCAAACCTCAACAATTCTTCTTGAAGTATCCTTTCTGATAATTCTAAAGGCCTTGTAATTAAAAAATAATTTCCATCATTGCTAGGTCCCACCAGCGGCTGAGCGGTAAAGTCGCTGAACATTGGTAGTTCGGTCTGAGGTTCGAATCCCACGAGCGGGCTGGTTGCATGGACGTTTTTGCGGTTTTTTTCATGTGTAACGTATATACGAGCCTGTTTCCTTAGAAAGTCCTCCACGAAAGCATACCTTCGCTTAGGCAGACAGCCCTCGAGGCTTTGCCGTAATCACACAAACAAAACAATTCCATGATTGCTAGCGAATAGATTTAAGAAGTTTTGGTACCTTAACATCGACGTACAGACTTTTCAGTTTTTGCTAAAAAAAAAGTACCGCCATTTCCTTACTATACTGAACAGGAATTTTGAAATGATCTAATGATAAAAATACTGCAAAGGCTTTTAAAATTTTTGACAGCCCTTTAAATGCTCCAACTGTCTCATTTATTTTGTTTACTTCTAAACTGGTTTAGTAACTTATTGAAAATCGGTGTAAAAGAATAGGAATGTAATTAAATATGACTGCAACTATCAGTAAACTTTGTTTACATGCATAAACTGATTTATTTATATTCTAAGTGAAGTTGGGGGGGAGGGAATTTTTTTCTACTTTAAAACTGACAGCTTTACATACATTCAGTTCAGGAAATATTTCTGTGTATATTATTAGCCAATTTTGCTATGCTTGTTCAAAAATTGGAATTATTTGTGATAAGACATGAATATACCTAAATTCAAATATACCTCAATCAATTCAAAACGAAAGTTAATAAACGAGATCAAAGACTAAAAGAAACAACAAAATCATACTCTGAGCGATTTTAAATAAATGAAATTCCATTTGTTTCGAATATGTCTGTTCAAATTTCAAGTTTTGATTTTTGAAAAAATGAATGAAGCGACAAATTAATATTGGGTATAAATATTTCAATATTGATTATAAATGTTCTACAAAATATATTATAATTAATTGATGCATTAAGTGTTTTTCACGTATTTTACGTAACAAAAGCAGATTAGAAAAGTCTGCTTTTTATGATTTTTTTTGCAGTATTCCTGGCCACATAAGGTTTTAAATAAAAGCTTGTAATTTGTTTATATTAACCAATTGAACAGTACTAGGTTTTATTTTATATGATTAAGTGATGAAAATCAGTGATAAAATTTTTAAGAAATTTGAAATGATTAATGACCGTTTAGAAAGTTTACATTCTTTAAACTGGGTTTCCTCAGTGGGAATTTTTCCGATAAATCGTTTGACTAAGTCCTAAAACTTAAAGCAGATATGTGCTAAAACATTTAATACTTTTACTGCTTGTTTAAAACTATATACTTAAATTAATAGAAACAAGGATGGGTTTTCAAAAATACTGTAAAGAAATTATTGGAAATGTGAAATTTGATCATATAATTTCAAAGTTTTTACCTAAAGATTTTTTCTTCTATTTTTTCTCAGAAACTAATTCATTATTTGCAAAACTAATCCTTAAAGTTATTAAGAACACTCTAATAAATGCAATAATAATTTGGGGGGAAAACGTTGAAAACTGTGGAGGCAAGATATTTTAATGGTTTAACTTTTTGAAGAAAAATTTGAATTTAAAAATACTGACAATTTTTTTTAGTCCAAAGGGGCGATTTACGCAGAAGGACAATTAATTTCGTTTTGGCATTTTGCGTCGATTCACTAAAAGCGTTGTTTCACTTTTCATATTGTTGCCACCAAATATTATCGCCCTGTATTATATTTAAAGAAATTAAGATTCTGCATAAATGTATATATATTTCTCGCATTGTGATAAAACAACGGTACATAGAGCCATCAAATTTTAATACTGAACGTTTCCACTCGAATATGGACATCTGGAAGCCGAAATTTGGAATTTGTTTTATTATCGATTTCATATTTTGTAAAACGTAACCAATTTTTGATTAACAAACTCAAGGATTTCAAAGCTAGCAATGGCAACGTTGTACAGAAAAAACATTTTTATCTCCAGCGCGCGAGAATGCGTAGCGGGAATTCTAAAGATATGCTCATTTTAAAATTATTTTGCGATATTGCTCTTGAACTGAATTTTATGGTTAAAGTGCGAAGAACACGATAGTTAATAAAGGTAACACACAAAATGTTAAAAGAAAAGCTCCCCTTTGAGCGTAATTTAAAATCTGAAACCTCTGAGATTTTAATATTTTTATTTCTTGTTTAAACTTACGTTCTTAATAGAAACAAGGATGGGTTTAAAAAGAAATTATTGGAAGTGAAAATGTGAAACGTGATCATATTTCTTCAAAGTCTTTACAGAATTTTTTTTTCTTTTTTTTCCTCAGAAGCTACTTCATTAATCGCAAAACCGATCTTTAAAATTTTGAAAAGAACAGTCTAATAAATACAGTGCAAATTTGGTGAGAAAACATTGAAACCTGTAGAAGTAAGACATTTTAGTTGTTAAATGTTTTAGAGAAAAATTTAAAAAATTAACTGGCAAAACTTTTTTTAACTTAAATTCATGTCTTAGAAAACAATTTAGTAATATTAATAAAAAGGTAGATGAAAGTTCTTAAATAAAAAATCGTCAAAAATGTAACGAGTTCTCTAAATAACTCGGGATAAGTATTCATATCTCATTCTCCATTTTGCAATTACTTCCGGGTATCGGCTTCAAGCATTTTATCTCTCACGAAACTGTATTTCAAAGTCAAGTACGTATTAGTGTTAATAGCCTTGCAGCTAAATATTTGTCACAATTTACTGTTAAGTTTTAAGAACGTGTCGTGTATGTCCTTCAGACATGCTTCGAAATAAGCTTACATTTTTATTTGTTTTCTAATGTTTATAATATGTAATTGCTAACTTATATACACCATTTCATTTCAGATATAACAGAAGACTTTGACACAGAAGTCGGTTCACCGATAAGAATTAGATGTACTCTATTTCATACTCAACTAAAGCTTAAGAATTCGATCTTCAACGTGTCTTCTAAAAATCTACTGATACAACATTTTCAACGAACACTGGACAACGTCATCAGTTTGGATGAACGTACCATAGAATATTTTAATCCAAGGGCTTTTTCTAATGACACAGGACATTATGCCTGCTATGTATCTGTTCCTAGCGTGAAAACCAAGCGATTTGTGTGTTCTACATATATCAATGTTCATAGTAAGTAAATGTTTTCTCCTCAGTTTTTGCAACTTCGTATAATAACACGCTTT
>KK117011.1:192733-238848 GCA_000611955.2 Stegodyphus mimosarum
TTAACATTCATTTGTGAACTTGTTCCATATGTGTTCTATTTGATGAATTCCTATAACACTGTAAAACTATTTGTACAGGGTGGTTACAATTAAAGGGACCCTATTTAGACCCCTGTAGAGTGCGTTCTGCCTATTGGATTTTGATGAAACTTTGTATACACGTGTAGTGATTTATATTTATTTTAAATAACCAGTTAAATTTAATTTGAAACTCTTTCTTATAAGTCTTCATTCCCCTAGGTGTCAGTACCAGAATATTTAAATTTGATAGCTCGCGTAAGGAATGCAAATTCTACCCGTGGGAGAAAACGTTTAAATATGGACTACGAGAAGGAAACGTTAGTCTGGAAAAACTCTGTGCATATTTGTAACGCAAGCTTCGGCTTAGCATTTATTTCCGGTTAGAGGTGACTTAACAGATATTATCTTGCTGCCACTAAACTCATCTGCGCGCTGTATTATACGGGATTGTGAGCCCTGTAGTTTAATTATACTACTTTTATTTATTTATTTAAAGAAAGAAATCCTCGTGCACCACAAAGTATCACACGAGTCTTACAAAAATCGTAAGTAAAAAGCAAAATTCTAAGTAATAACATCAACTTTCAGCAATGCAATGAAATCAAACACAAAGAAAAATATATATATATAACTATATAAACAAATCATTTGCAATGTTTAAAATAAAAATCAACAAAGTCATCAAAAGCTCAGTAGGCCGAAGGTGACGGTACAAAATCATAACATTTCGGCAGCCAATGAATTCCAGTTAATTTTAATCTGCATTTCAATGGATTTCTTTCATTATCAAGCAATGGACAATCAAAAAGCAAGTGGAAAACACTTTGTTGAACGCCAGGATTGCAATTACATAAACTGGAAAGCTTAAACCGCTCGAGATAAACATTGAACTTACCATGTCCAGACAAAATTGCGTAACCTTAAAATTGAGCAATAAGTCCTTACTTTCCAGTCTTTCAAAAACAGTTGGGAAGAATTTTTTTGTAACAGCTCTCTTGTCAGATGATATATAATCACAATTCCATTGTTCAATCATTTTAGCTTTGAACGTCTTTTTAAAGTAAGATTTTGGAATATTTACATCAACATTAATATCATTTTAGTTGCATTCTTGGCAAGCCGATCAGCTTTCTTATTTCCATAATTACCCGAGTAACCACGGACAAATGTAAAAACACTGAAATACCGTTTTTCTGCATATCTCCGAGAGATTGCTGTATATTAACAATACTATCATTACACGATGAGGTATTTTTAAGGCACTCGAGGGAGGAGAGTGAATCCGCGCAGATTAAGTGGCTGGAAACATGTCCATCCTGGCTAAGTATCCACTTAATTGCAAAATTAATGCAGAGAAGCTCAGAAATAAAAACAGTACATTCATTTCTAATACGAATTTGGTGGTAATCAATTTCAACACCATCCTTAAAAGTAACACAAGCAAAACCAACTTTATCATCAATCCTACCACCATCCGTATAGCACACGATTGAGAATGAATTTTCATCAATGTTTGTACTACCTAGAATCTGTACTGGTTCTCTCATACAAGGATGAGGTAGAACTTCTACTATTTGTTAATATCTTGAATTCTTGATTATGTTTCGGTTACCGCCTAAGCAGAGGTGTAGTATGTTAGCGTCGAGTTGACTCATTGTAAATAAGTTATTGTAATAAAGGGTAGTTTTAACTCTTCTGTGCAGTGACTATTTTCCAGATTCCACACAAGTGTTGGACAGTAGAACTCTACACACGTTATATGGGCTATGAGCAAAAGATTTTTGCAATAAAAAATAGTACAAATTTTGACCACCGGATGACAATTTTCAAAACTTTCTTATGCAAATTAGTCAAACCTATAGACTTGCCGTCATAACTAGAAAATCATTGTGTGCCTTTGTCATTCATCGTTAATCATGCCCTTACAGAAAAAAGATCGAGCTTCACTGGTAAAACTGTTTTATCAGAACTGTAGCAATAGTATTAGTTGCATTTTCTGAATATCACTGTTTAAAGCGATTGCGAAAAGGGCTCATATCGAAGAATTGTTTGAAGATGATCTGTGAATTTTTTTATTGCGGAAATCGTTTTCCTATTGTCCATATAGCATATATACGAAATTTCATAAAAATTCAATAAGTAGAACAGGTTCTAGACGGGTCTGAATAGGGTCACTTTAATTATAACCACCCTGTATTAAGATTCCCCTTCTATTAACTTAGAAGCCAAACAATAAAAATTTATATTTGCAGATTTTTACAAGACCAGTTTCGATGGTTTTACCGAACCATCATCGTCAGCTGCCAAAGAGCAAAAATTGTTTGTCTTCTAAATTTTATTGTTTGATTTCTAAATTAATACTTGTTCGGGTGTTATTCTATCTTAATTATTCCTCATAAATTGTGTATTAACTTCACAAAAAACTCATTTAAAAGGTAAGTGACTGCAATCTCTTGCAAAAGATTAAAGAAAATTTACGTGTCCTTCATTGTTTCACCAAATAACTACAAATTGCAAATGGATTAGCCACTGGACGCTGGCAATACGATTGCTGCTTTATTAAAGTTTCCTTAAAGACTGTGGGGTTTTACTTATTTAATTCTGAAGCTCTAACTTAGAACCCTACGAACACTAACAGGCGAATAATCCTTTAAGTGTGAACAAAATACGTAAGACTTAAGAAGAGTTTACAACCCCTTTATTTTTCAGAATATCTACAATCAGTTTCTACTTGGAACTTTACACAAAGCCTCCACTCGGGCTTGAACTTAAATAATAACGAATTTAAATTAAACTTGCTTAACCAAGCTCTCTGAAATGTATAGCCGAAGCTATCAGAAATCTAATTAGTTGCCCCTAAGTATTAATTTAATCGACGAAGCCAAGAAAGGGCCTAAGGTATGGCCGAGCGTAGTAACTAAGAGAACGTAGCCAAAGGCAAACGCGCGTTAGTCAGGGCAGTGTTACCAGACCGGGCAATTTTTCGCAAACTTGCGACTTTTGGCAAACGTGTGCTACTAAAATTTTAGTATTTGGGATTTTGCGAAACTTTTGCGACATCCATCAATTTCTTATGCTAGTTTTTGCGACTTAAAAGATTTTTTTAATATAGCGTAAAATGTTTTTATGTTAAAATAATGTATTAATTAAAAATTTATATTAAAAGAACAGTTTATTTAGGCTTGAATAAGAGTTGGCATCTGGCAATCTTCCTTACTTGTGGGCAGGACTCGATTTAGCCTAATTGGGGCACGGAACAAAAACTTCTTTGGGCAAAAACTAAACACACAAGCGCTGACAGTCTAAAAGTTAGGAATCTCTTAAGAATGGATATCCGCAAATTAATTTAAAACTAGAAACCTAAATTAAATGAATCAAATTAAAAATAAATGTATATTTAAACAGTTGAAAGTGAGCAATATAGTTTTAAAATTTTCGTTAAAGCTAAGATACATAATTAAAAAGACTAAGAATCGAATGCAGCCTGTAACTTACAGAACCAATAGACGTGAAATTTGTGATTACGTCAGAGGTCATGTGAGCATGCGTAACTATGAAGCAATCACGTGATCACAAAAATCCCGCGATTTATGACGTCATTTGCGATTTTTGCGACTTTTTTAGGCCTTTTTTTTTGCTACTTTAGTTGAAAGTTTTTTGACAACACTGAGTCAGGGAATCAGGCTCTCTCTACAAGTCGGTGAAGTATCGACTTAAATAGTACTCTTTCTGGTAAAACTGCATATTACGGGCCAGTTTGGCGCATTTTCGAAAAGTCGCCAAATCGGTTATTTTCGCGCGTTTTAGAAAATCACTAACTCATAATATCGCCGTATTAGATGGTTGCGAATTTGAATGAATCTTGTAAATATGAAAAAAATCGATCATGTAAACATGCAAAAATATCTAAAACAGAAGTTCAAGAAAAAAACGATGAAGTATTTGAAAGTTAATAACTATGTATTTTATGGCATCAACAATATTAAAACTTTTCATAATATATACCATTTTTAAGATAATAGGAAAATGGAATAAAACGTTTTAGCACGAAATTTAAGAAATGGTTAAAAGCGATAAACTGTAACCTTAAATCCTAACGATTTTCATAAACGCCAAAAAGTTACCAGATTTGGCGCGATTTCGCTTAATTTGGCGACTGGCCCGTAATCTGCGGAATCTGAATTTACATTCTGGTAGGAAATTGTAAGCTGACAGAATAAGATAGGAAAGATACAAAACTTAAAAAATAACTTAATAAACTTAGGATAAACCTTACAAGATTCTTAAAGAACTTTTTTCTGCCAAGCCATTTGCTTTGCCTTAAGCAGTTAACTTTCACTAAGTGTTTTCTCAAAATATTTAATACTTAAGTCAAAAAGGGAATTAAATACATTCTTAAATTTTTTTGTTTGACATGAAAAGCAGTTTGGTGGACCATAACGTAAGTAAACAACTTTTTAAAATATAAGCGTACTCAATCTTGTTTTAAATCTAAGCTGACAATAAGTGGAGCCATTTTGAAGTTTAAATTAATGGTGAACAACTGTACATTTAAAAGGAAATGAAAATAATAGCCTTAGAAATTTAAAGCGCCAATCTGTGGGCAAGGTTACCTTTTATTATCCATGCAAAACTTCTTCCAAATTACGTTTGTGATGTTAGTTGCCGAAATCTTAAATATTTCATTCTTACCAATCGCTTCAAAGTTAGCACATTGATATTCTACATTTCAGCTGTAACGAAGATCAGGTTTTTAAATTTTAACTGAAAACTTGGGCGGTTGGGTCCGACAGCTACGGCGAGTGTATGATGTTTAACATCTACTCGGGCCAGTTTTCTTAAAACAGGCTGCCACAGCACTAGTTCTTACTCTCTTTTCTCTGTTACACTATGTGACAGTGTAATTTACTCCTTTAAAAAAAGATTTTTTGTCACAATGGAAATTTTTATGGTCACAGGAAGTCCTTGGAAGAAAATACATTTACCTTCTTACCTATCCACTCACGTGAATGGCTTTCTACCAATAGTGCACGGACTTATCTTCTGACAGCTCGTGGACCTTTCGTGGCTTATTTATTACGTTTCGGGCTATATGAACACTGACAACTGCATTTGTGGCTTACCAGGTACGCTGCGTCCCTCCCCCCAAAAGACAAAGGAACAGTTTTATACTTCCCGTTCTACTGCACCGATTGACAAAATTCGAGCTCCGTTTTTCCTGTCTGGAAAGCGTGACTTAGGATATGTATTAGATTTATATACAGCATTGCTCTAACGTACATATTTTGACACAAAGTCGGACTTTTTCGGAAATAACAAACCAATACTTTTCCATATTTCGATTCTGACTCAAATTATGTCAAACTACCAAGTGTTGTCAAAATCGCACGAGTAGTTTATAAAAAATTAGCTCTCAAAATTTTAGCTCCTCAATGTTAATTGAATTTGATATATATATTTGTTAATATTTCTTTTCGTATTAAACTTACCTGATTCTTCCTTTCCTATTTCAAAATTTAGATTCATTCAAAATAAAATTAACTGGTTTTTTGATTTAGTTTTAAAATTTGTATTTTTAAGTAATTATTATAAATTTTTGGAAAAAATTTGAATTATAACCTATAAAATTTTTCCCATCATCTTAGATGTATTTCTAAGCATACCTGCAAAAAATTAGTTTTTTATTCAAAATTTTCTAAGATATACGTGAATTTACATTGTGGCGTGTTTTGAAGTTTGGCGTGTTTTATTATAAACGATAATAACGGAAACGGGATTTGCGCACTCTGTTTAAATTATTTGAAAGTGTGAACGAAGACTTCTTCTGCTCGTGGACAATGGAAAAAAGGAAAGGAAAACAGGTTGCTATAAATTAAATATTTCGCCGAATGAGTCATTCTTGCTGCAAACTGAAAAAAATACGCCAAATTTTTAAATTCCTCCAAAAAATTACAAAATTTAAAATCTAGGCATAATTTGAGTCGTAGAATCGAAATATGGAAAAACGTTGGTATGTTATTTCAGAAGTCATATTTTGTGTCAAAATACCTATGTTAGAACAATTCTCTATACAAATTTAATATATATCCTAAGTCGCGCTTTCGAGACATGGAAAATGCAGTTTGTATTTCGTCAATCGCCCCAGTAGAACGGGAGATACAAAACTATTCCATTTGGGGCGGTGTATATTACACCACTACTTGTTTCAGTGACAAATAACTAAAGATCTGTATTTTTGGCTTTATACAACAATGCTTGTGAATGGTTTGAGCAGATTCTTAGGAATAAATCTCTTCTCCGAAAGACTTGAGACTCTAATGAGCTATCTTATTATAAACAGCGACAACCTCAAAGAAATATAATTATTATTGTTTATAATTTTTAGCTATCAATGTTATTAACTCCTTCCCGTGCTTTAACGAGTCGTGATGAAGATTTTATCTCAAACATAAAAGGTACGAGCCGGGCTCGTGAACATTAACGTCGTAATTTCAGGGTCGTAATCGAACGTTATTTCCTACCATTACACCACAAGAGTTAGTCACGTTCTCATAATTTCTGTTACAAAGCAGTTTAGTTAGTAAAATTTAATAAACAAAATACAAAAGATTTGAGTTAAAGCAGTTTATTAAAGTTTACTTCCACTAAGGATTAAATTTACTTACTTGAAGTGTTGTTTATTTACGAAATATAATTTTGAAGCTGTAATTTATTACAATATATTTATATCTACAAAAGGTACAAGGATTCAAGTTTATTTCTACGCCAGCAGTATCGCGCAAAACTGACTATAACACAGGCATTTACGTTTCGGCTCGTATTGTAACTCTTCTCAAGTATTAGTCTGGCTTGTTTACTACACTTGACCTAAATCACTCGGGCCCAAGTTTCGTCGAGGTAAATGGCACGGGAAGGGGCTAATGTAACGAGGAGTCACAAAAGTGGCTTTGTATTCTTAATGATAAGTTTCACTTTTGTAAATATTTTATTAATTTTATTTTTAGTTTATTATTTATTCATTATTTAGTTATTTTATCAGTTTCATTTTTATTTCTGTAACATTATTTGGTTTTGTTAAATACTTTCTCTAAATTGTTTAATTTTCTCAGAATTTGCAAAATACTTTCTCAGAATAAAATCTCAGAATCTCTGATCTTATGCAAAAAGTACCTACTAACAACTCTGCTCGTCAGCTTTGCGTTACTCTTGGTAAAATAGTCTATAACAGTGCTTTAATTTGTCAAATTTTACGGTAAGTGTAAAAATCCATTATAACATCTGTTATACCTGTAACAAATGTTTTTCAAAATGTAACATTTTACAGAAAAATCTCTGTAAAATGTAACATTCTTTGTAACAGTGTAGCATTTCTTTGTAAAAGGTGTAAAAATTCTGTATATCTCCAGTGTACGAAAATTTTGTATTCAAAGGAATTTTTGGTACTTAAGGAAAACCCCGTCAACCACAAGAGATGACGCCAATCGCGCAATCCCGCCAAACCAAAAAAAAAAATTACTAAAAAGAAAAAACGTTCTATTCTTATTTTTCTTTCAAATTTATTATACTATCATTTATTTACATTTAATTTTTCATTAAAAATTTTCAATACTTTTTCCATATTCCCGTGTCGTGGCCATTAACACATTTTTTGAGACTTTTAATATTCCATAACTTCGGAAATATTCAGCAGCATGCTGTTCTGTAGTAGGCAGGCTCCAAATTTTAATCAGTTTTTTTTTCGGAAATAAGTGATAGTTTACTCAAGAATAATAACTGACACGTGTAATAAAGGTTACATCAAACCCAGCGTGTTTGAAGACTTCCCATTTTTGGCGAAAAATCACGTAGTTTGGCTTCTTTCCTTTAATAGGCAAAAATGGTCGACTGGTTTTTACGTAAGTACCCAAAAGTGTATACTTCACAGAAAAATGTCTGTAAGCTGTAACATTCTTTATAACAGTGTAACATTCTTTCTAGAAGGTGTTAAAAAAAATTCTCTAACATTTATATCACCACCGTATGAAAATTTTGTATTCAAAGAAATTTTTTAATAAAAGCCGAAAGTCTTTCACACTGAACAGGTGCTCATCCTGTGGCTTCTTGTATTTAATAATTTCAGATCGAAAGTTAATTAGCAATTTTTTAATTTTGCAATTTGTATTGCAAAAATAAACTCAAATTTATCTTGCAGGTCGGAGGTATAGACTTCTGGCATGAAGAGATGCTTTGTATCCTTGTTTGGGGTATCAAAATCCTTTTCGTGAAAATGGGTTGCTGAGCATGCACGGGGATAATGGGGGTTGTTTCTTTCACCCGGAAGTAGCTGTTTATGTAGTTTTAAAAAATTCAGGTTTGCTGTTTGAGGCTCACCATTAATTAGAACGCGAAGCTTTATTCAAAAAGATTGTATTTCTTCTGTTTCAGATTAACAGATATTACATAGATTGAAAAGTCGCCCAGGCGGTATAGTCGTTAGTGAACCTGACTGCCGTAGCGATAGGCTCGGGTTCGAATCCCCGAGAAGGCATGGTTGTAACTGTCCGTCTCTTCATAGTAGGCAACGATGGCCACCTATTTGGTGCTTCCATAATGAAATGGCCACCACTTCCGGCCCTTGTAGTGGCGCAAGGCTAATGACTATAAAGCGGCCGACTATGAAATCAAATAGCCTTGAAGAATCTCGTTGTAAATATCACGCTTATTATAAACAGCCGCAATCTCAATCGAGTATAATTCTCATTTTTATCTATAATTTTTTACCTATTAATATTAACGTAAGTGGCTTATGATCTTAATAATAGTTTTACGTTTATAATATTATTCTATTACTTTTTTTAAATAAAAGCCACTGAATGAGCTGAAAGTCTTTCATATGTAACAGTGCTCAATTCTGTGGTTTCCTGAATATCACGCTAAGAAAACCGAAAAAAAGACTGGTAGATTCAATAACTGAAGCTTGTCTCATTAGAGTTCAAAGTCAGATTCAATAACTGAAGCTTGTCTCATTAGAGTTCAAAGTCAGATTCAATAACTGAAGCTTGTCTCGTTAGAGTTCAAAGTCAGATTCAATAACTGAAGCTTGTCTCGTTAGAGTTCAAAGTCAGATTCAATAACTGAAGCTTGTCTCGTTAGAGTTCAAAGTCAGATTCAATAACTGAAGCTTGTCTCGTTAGAGTTCAAAGTCAGATTCAATAACTGAAGCTTGTCTCGTTAGAGTTCAAAGTCAGATTCAATAACTGAAGCTTGTCTCGTTAGAGTTCAAAGTCAGATTCAATAACTGAAGCTTGTCTCGTTAGAGTTCAAAGTCAGATTCAATAACTGAAGCTTGTCTCGTTAGAGTTCAAAGTCAGATTCAATAACTGAAGCTTGTCTCGTTAATTCAATAACAAGCTTGTCTCATTAGAGTTCAAAGTCAGATTCAATAACTGAAGCTTGTCTCATTAGAGTTCAAAGTCAGATTGTAAGAAGTGCCAGCAGCCGACAGTTTCTAAACAGTGAAACAAATATTTTTTTTTTTTTTTGGAAAGAGGATAATTTAAGCAAGCGGCAGGGAAACTATAAAAGTATAAAAATTCTTGAGTTTGCAGCATACAATAAACGAAGAAAGAATTCAACCACATCAGTTGCAAGAACTACGGTTAGTACTAGTAGGTTTTACCTTTTTCCCTCAAACTCTTCATCAATCTTATTCTCAAATAATTCAGAAGAAAGCGAAAGCATAACTCATCGCTGAGAAAAGCACGTGCAACAGTAATACAATCTCTAAATGGATTTAGGTATGGTATGTGGCAGAAATCGAGATTCAAGTAAGTCGGTTGCATTTATTATAAACGCGCTAATTGTAGATAACGTTATGGGGACTTCAGCCAAAGAGGATACATCAAACATTTGACGTAGAACACAAAGTGGTGTGTAATATTCCTGAGAGAAAGTGCGATTAACGTTGTCTTGTGATTGAAAATTAAAGAATTGCCGGTACTTGCGGAAAATCCCGTCGACCACAAGAGACGGCGCCAATCGCGCCAAAATAGTAGGATCCTCGAAACGCGTTCCCTTTCGAATTGACACTCGCTTCGCACAAGCCTTAACGTTGCAACGCCATTGCTTCTCCCTTTTTTAAATAAAACGCCATATAGTGGCCATTAACACATGTTTTTGACGCCGGTGAGATTCCATAACTTTGGAAATATTCAACAGCATACTCTTCTGTAGTAGGCAGATCCCAAATTTTAATAATTTTGTTTTCGAAAATTTGTGATGGAAGAGGGGAAAAGGGAGTCTTTACTCAAGAATAAATAACACGTGTAATCAAGGTTACACCAAATCCAGCATGTTTGAAGAAAAAATTTCCATTTTTGGCGAAAAATCGCGTAGTTTGGCATCTTTTCTTTAATAGGCAAAAATAGTCGACGGGTTTTTATCGAATTGCCCTTGTTACTTTTTGTATGTTAATGCCTTGTGCTTTGGATCATCAAAATAAACAATGTGGGAGATGACTATCAAGAAAGACGGTACTTGAAGAGAGTGTACGAGTTTCAGAACTGAAATATTTATATCTTGAACGTGTCGCTCCAAAATCTGGCGCAGTTCACAAAGCAAGTGCGGTAAATGTTTTATACAACAACGTCTTAATTTCCAACTTACAAGCTGTTATCTGCTATGGAAAACGGTTGACTTGTTAACGCTTGATCTGAAATATAGTAAGACAACTGGAGGTTTCTAATTGATCCTCACTGTAATGGTTTGTTTGCTTTTGCATACTAAGTTGACAAATACCTGTAATTCCTTCTATAGAGTCCTTCTGGCATTTAATAGCTTAACCACCATGAAAGAGAAGTTGAATCTAAACATAAGAATTTTCCTGCGTTTGACATTGCACTTGATATTCTACTACATTAAGTTAAACTCGTATAAATACTGTAATGGTATTATTCAAAACTCGGTACATTGATATTGTAACTAAGCAAAAAAATGGAAAAGTTCTATATTTCCTGTTCTACTGCGCCGATTGACGCGTTTTTCACATCTCGAAAGCGGGATATATTAGATTTATATATAGCATTGTTCTAATATAGATATTCTGACAGAAAATCGAACTTCTTCTAAATAACAGGCCGATGTTTTTTCCATATTTCGTTTCTACTACTCAAATTATGCCAAACTGCCAAGTTTTATAAAAATCGCACAAGTAGTTTTAAAAAAACTAGCTCTCAAACTTTTAGCTACTCAATATTAATTGAATAGGATATATTTATTAATATCTGTTTTTTATTAAATTTACTTGATTTCTTCCAGAATTTGAAATTTAGACTTAATCCAAATATAAATCGCCCATTTTTTATTTTTTAAATATTTTTATAAATTTTTCGAAAAGATTTTTGTATAATATATATAAATAAAATATTTTTGCAAAAAATTAGTTTTTATTCAAAATTTCCTAAGATGTACATGAATACGTATTGGCGCGTTTTGAAATTTGGCATATTCGTTACAAGCGATAATAACGCCAAATGTGGTTTAGCCACTTTGTTAAAATTATTTGAAAGTAATGAACGTGACCTTTTTCCCGCTCGTGTACAATGAAAGGAAAATAGGTTGCTATAAATTAAGAAGTTTGCCGAGTGAATTATTCTTGGCGCAAACTGAAAAAAATCCGCCAAGATAAATTTTTAAGTGTCTCACCAAATTTTACAAAATTTAATATTTAGGCATAATTTGAGTCGCGGAATCGAAATAAGGAAAAGAAAATAGGTATATCATCTCGTCAAAAAGTCAGATTTTGTATCAAATTACTTCAATGCTATATATAAATTTAATATGTATCCTAAGTCGCGCTTTCGAGACATGACAAACGTTAGTTGAATTTCGTCAACCCGCCCAGTAAAGCGGGAGATATTGAACTGACCTCCTTTTTTTGGCACAGTGTACATAACCGAATATGTCGAAACTTTATTCTTGAAACAGTGGTATTGCAGTAGGATTAGAAGGATATAAAATTTTGGTGTGTAGAGTGATTTTTAGTGATTTCATAAGCAATTTTGTGGAAAAGACACGTCCCGCAAAAAGGACGTAAGTGTGTACACCTGTGCCCCTCACCCTCGACGAGACGCCTGTCGCTAGCCAGCACGTGGTCATCGTACTAGGGTTAAGAGTTGCTTGAAATTTCGCTAAGTTCAAAAAAGTGTTAATCTGGTTAAAAATCGATATCTTGGATACTATCAGAGCCACGAAGTTCTACTGAAGACTGCCAAGGTAGGAATTCTGCATTCTGCATTTCTATTCTTTCCTTGAGCGCCTAGGGACTTTTTTTTTTTGAATTTTTTGTATGTATTTTTAGACTTTGTTATTTTACTGTACTGCTGGACTTAGAAATTTTGTGTAAGACACGTCTCCATATTTTTGGCAAAGTCCCTTAGGCTGCGCAAGGTCGGAGCTTTTGGGCTAAGACCGCACACTTACTTTGTCCAGATTTAAGGCGCAAGCGCATATCCAATAGTGACATCCAGTGTTAATTACTGTTACTATACTTCTGTATTCACAATTCGGACTTTAACTTCTGGCTTAATCGTTTACATTCTGTTTACCATATTTTCTATATAGTTTTCTAAAGGTGGATTTAATTGTAATCACATACTGGCCTTCAATTTTATGTTGATTGTACTTCAAAGGTGAATTTTTGATAGTCAAATTGTCACAATCTGTATTTTTTTTTAAATTTAAATATTTAATTATTGCTGTTTGTTTAATCTAATAAGTCATCGTGCTAATATTATCATATAAAAATAAGTGGTGCATTGAACCTCTGTAACTTAAATTTGTTTAATTAAGTATGTAATAGATGTTAGATTTAAATTTTAAGTAAATTGAATTTTATTTATTGCTTATTATTTACTACATTCTTTGGTTCCTTTTTGCATGACTATTGTTAAGGGCCTATTCCAATTTCAAATGTTCGCCTAAAACATCTAGATAGGGCTTGCTACTCTACGCTTATGCGGATTATCAGTACTTGTTTTCTTCTTGGTTTGACTTTATTACTTGATGTATTAATATTCTTTGTATTAATATTATTTTGATGCATTAGCAATTTAAATAAGTACTTTTTAGTGGTAATTGTAGATTTATAGCTGTGTGAATACTGTTTTGTTACCACTGGTAGTTTCACTGTTTTGCATCGATGTAACTAGTTAATATTGTAAATTCGGTTTAGTATTGCATTTTCTGGTTTCATAACTTCTAGTGCAATTTTAGGTCTTTGTTATTATTTTTACGTCTGTAAAAGTCTGTTTCCTCACCTCTAAGAGCTTTTCTTAGACAACCAGTGCAGTTCATGATAGTGTAATTACGGATAAGTACCCTCCATCTCAATTATTCATGTCATAATGGCTTCAAGGGAGGTTTCACCTTCTCGCTTAGTTATTACCACGAGTTCACGCTGTACTAGTCCGGTAAGAGCTGCCACCTCCACGTCCTCCTTAGAAACGATACAAAATTTAGCATTAAATCTCACCAGCTTTCTTAAAGAGTACAGAGTTAGGTCTAAGTTAAACAACGCGGATTACGAAAGGGCCTCTAATATAGTAAAAGAAATATTAGGTCTTGCCTCGGAGCAAGCCTTACAGTTAGCGAGCAAAGACGGGCAAATCTCACTACTCCAACAGCAGTTGGAAAATCTGAACTCCGGCAGATCGTTAGAAAAACGTCTTGACAACTGCCTAAGACCAGAAGACCACTCTCAGGATAAACTCACAGATACAGACGGAGAAGACTTCACGGAAGTAGTCTCCAAGAAAAAGAAAAAGCGAGAGCAATTCAAGAAGACCTCCAGACCCGAGGAGCACGTTCTTCTGCTGAAAGCAAAAGACCAGGACCGCACGCCAGACAGTCTTAGATCAGAACTGATCAAAAGTGTTAATCCTCGGCAACTTGGCATCACTATTCAGCAGGTCCGAGCGACACGTACAAAAGAATTGCTAATTAAGTGCAAAGAGGCTTCTCACCTACATAAATTGCAGCAAGCGATTAGCGAGTCCCCAACACTCGCGCAGCACATTAATCATCGAATCCCGCGCCCAAAACGAAATTCACTGATAATTTTTGGCGTCCCTTCTGACGCAACTGAAGAAGATCTCAAGGAGGCATTTTACGACCTGAGACCAGGCATCAAAGATCAATTTATATTTGCCAAGGGCCCTCGTTCAAGAAGTGACGGAAGTTGCAGCTGGGTAGTGGACGTAACGCAAGATCAATTTGAGACCTTGTTAGAGCATCGACGAATTTATATAGGCTTCACCTCCTGCCTCTTTAGGGAGTTCCACAGAGTCACTCGGTGTTACAATTGTCAGGCGTTTGGTCATTTGAGCAAGAACTGCAAATACCCGCCGGCCTGCGCAAACTGTGGAAAAGGACATTTAACGCAAGAGTGCAAGGAAGAGAAAGACACCTGTGCTAACTGTGTGCATTCCAACGCGCAGTCAAACACAGAATTAGATATAGCTCACAAGGCCAGTTCTTCGAGATGTCCAATCTATCGAGAGGAGCTGTTTCGGATGGCTGCCCAGCAGAAGCTGAAACAATAATGGACAATTTAAGTAACTCACCAGAACTAGCACAGCGTCAAATATCTACAGAAGTTCATTCTTGTGAAATGGAGGCGCAGCATACATTGTTACGCAATTTACCTGGCCTGTCCTTTTTACAATGTAACTTGCAAAGAGCACAGTCGGCTACACTACACATATTTGAAGTAATGCAGGAGTTGGACATAGACATACTTTTGCTTCAGGAGCCATATGTAACGAATGGTCACATACCAGGTGTCCCTTCAGGAGGGAAAATCTTCAGGTCACTTAATTCTTATGCAGCCATAGTTTACCTTGGACCGCTTTCACCCATTCAGCTAGATCAAACAGAAAACACAATAACGATTTCTATGGACACGGTTGGAGAACGAATAATTATAACCACAGTTTACTTCCCTCCTAGTCAAGACATCAGCCTAATGCTAAATGAGCTTAATGTTAATAGTATTATCAAGTACAAATATTATGTCTTAGCCGGGGACTTCAATGCTACCAGCCCATTATGGGGAGGACAGATGGAAAATTCTCGGGCGAAGGCAGTCCTTGAATTTCTGGCGGCCAGCAGACTCGTCGTCCTAAACGATACCGACGCACCTCCAACCTTTTTAACTCCAAGAGCGCAAGGCTGGCCTGATATCACTATGATATCCACGCAATTAGTAGCATTTATGTCCAACTGGCAAGTAATGGAGCGTCTCTCCCTCAGTGATCATAGGTATATTCGATTTGGACTACAACTTCCACTAATTTATGCTACAAAGCAACGTTTTAAAACAAAATATGGGGCCCATAAGAAGTTCATTAAAATTTTCAGGCCACAGGTTAATAAGATACTGCAAGAAATTGAAAGAAGTCGCACCCCTATGGAGCTTGAGAGCGGTTATGGAAAACTAATCTCTATGTTAACAACGGCAGCAGCAGCTTCCTACAAAACAAAACGTTTTAAGAAAAAGGCCTTCACTAGCTGGTGGACACCAGATCTACGGATGAAACGTAATAAAATAAGGGCACTTCGAAGGAAAGCTCAAAAAACATCAGAAACAAGCGAAAGAAATAAGCTCTTTCAGCACTATAAGAGGGAAACAGCTAAGTTCAAAAAAGATATAAAAGTTGCTAAACTCCGATCATGGAGAGTTCATTGTGGAAACATTAGTCAACCTTATGGTCGAGTCCAACGCATTGCCACAAATAAAGTGTTCCATCCACTGCAACTTAACGCCAAGCTAAGTCCAGACACGGGGTGTACCACAGAGATTCTAGATAAGATATTGAGTGCATTATTTGTCTCAGACCCAGAGGAAATTGATGATGGCACACAGCATCAAAAGAGAATGAAATTTAAAAATAAACAATGGAATACGAGAAACAACGATCCGTACCTACCTACAGAAGCAGAGGTAACTGGCGTAATCGCACGTCTATCTCCTGACAAGGCACCAGGTCCAGATGGACTAGATAATCGGATTATCAAGATATTACATAGAGAACTCCCAAAGTTATTGACCACGTTAATTAAGGCCTGCTGGAGAGTAGGCACCTTTCCTGACATGATGAAGACGGCAGAAATTGCCCTATTTGAAAAGCAGGGTAGGGATGGGTCAGATCCTACAGCCTATAGACCAGTTAGTCTGCTACCCTCGATAAGCAAGGTCTTGGAAAAAGTCATTCTTAAGAGACTTAACTACTTTTTGGATGGTAGCAAAGCGCTTAACCCACTACAATATGGCTTCCGAAAGGGAATTTCCACGGAGCATGCTGTTGAGGCATTGTTAGCACAAATAAAAGAAAATAGAGCTAATAATTGCCATACGCTGATAGTATCCATAGATATTAAGGGTGCATTTGATAACATATGGTGGCCGGACATTATGGCCTGTCTAGACGATTTGAAATGTCCGCTTCAAATCATGAGGCTACTCAGGAACTACCTAGAAAACAGATATATCCAAGTTATCTCAGATGAAGGAGTGGTCACAAAAAGGCTGGTCAGAGGCTGTCCCCAAGGATCGTGCTTGGGACCTACTCTTTGGAATATAGTGGCTAATACCGCTCTAGACATGTTCAAAGAGAACACAGACATAAGATTGCAGGCTTTCGCCGACGACTTCCTATTGATCGTCAAAGGTCGCAAAGATATTGAGGCCAAGACGCAGATAGCGGTGAATAAGTTCCAGGAGTGGGCCAGAGAACATAAATTGACCATCTCGGCCACAAAGACAAAATTACTGTATATAGGACGCAAGGGGGTACCCAAACGTAATCCCTCGGTAAAACTGCAAGGCAAGCCATTGAAGTGTGTAACTACCCTAAAATATCTGGGTTTCGTCTTGAGTAATAACCTCTCATGGATGCCACACTTGAAGGAAACTAAGCAGCGCTGTCTCCATCTAACAAACTCCATGCTTAGGACCACTGGAATTAGCTGGGGAACACCAGCAGCAATATTACGGATATGGTACAAAACCATTACAGAACGCATAGTGTTATATGGAGCGGGGATATGGGGCAGACAGATAACCACGAGCATGCGGAAAATGTTAAACACTATCCAACGCCTACAGTTATTACTAATATGCAAAGCCTACCGCACAACACCCACCTCTGCACTGCAAGTTCTGGCTGGCACACCACCTTTGGATCTAGTTGCGGAGAGAGAGAGTATCGTTTCAAGAGTCCTCAGACTCAGACAAGATATCACAGTAGGAAACACCTTCGTTCAGGCAGATGACTATGAAACTCGACGGCCTATACATCTGGACCACCCGGCCTTAATAGATCTGCAACCACATATTAGGATCAACCGCTCAGGACCAAGCACTAATCCAATCTCTCTCTATACAGACGGATCCAAAACATCGAATGGGACGGGCTGTGCTTTCTGCGTCTATGAATCGGACACTAAAGTGCATGCATGGTACTGCAGACTAGGTGAGAACAACACAGTTTATCAAGCGGAACTACTCGCCCTCAAGGAAGCAATTAAATACTCGGAAAAATACGTGAATGACGCAGTCCACATTTATAGCGATTCAGCCTCAAGCCTTATGGCAATATTGGGTGTAGACAATCGGAACAGCTTAGTTCTGCAGATACGACGATTATTACTAAAAAGACCAGAAAGACTGCGCCCGCATTTAAACTGGGTTCCTGCGCACGTCGGAATAACCGGCAACGAAACAGCGGACAGCCTGGCCAAACTAGCGGCCAACAATACAAACTTAGTAGAACAGTCCCTAAAACTCCCCTGGTCATACTTGAAGAAAGTGACCTGGCAGAAAGTTATGACACAATGGCAAGACCGCTGGAACATGGATAATACGGGCAGGAGGACATATCAATTTGTACCAAAGGTTGGTACAAAGCTTCTGGCGACGCATAGTGAAATCTCGCATTACCTCACAGGACACGGACCCTTTATGTCCTATCTGTATCGCTTTCGGATTAGTGACACTGACCGATGTACCTGTGGAGATGTCGGAGACCCAGACCACTATGTTTTCACCTGTCCTAACACACAGAGGCTTCACTATCGAAGGCCACTCCCAACGTACTGGCCGAACTGGGCAGACGTATTTTTCAAAAACTGTACAGCGAAGACTCAATTGATCAAAGTGATGAAATACTGTGCAATAACTTTTGCTGCAGTAGGCTCTAACAGAGGTGAGAGCAGCGGTTTATAGGGCAATGCAGCCCAGAGAGATATTTCAAATTTATTTAAATTTATTCTTCTTAATATGCACAGCCGCACTTTTGTATATGTTCCTTACCAGCACCCCTTATGAGGGTAGTTTTTATGGTATAAATTCAAGTATATATTGTTAAGTTACACACTTGTTATGGTAATGTTTAATACTGTATTCATTTTTTTTTTGCATTCAAGAGGATGCATCTCTCTTCCTGTTCTGCAACATATGTGCTTTTCTTCGCTTTTTATTTATTATTTTATGTTTTTAGGACTGTAAAATGATAAACTACTGTATTCTTTTACTGTGTTTACAGTGTGTGTTCTTATTCTTTATCTTAATTATGGCTTTTGTTAATGTGTATATATCTCAACATATTATCTTATGTATGGCTAATGCATTATTACGTATCTATTTCAAAATATCTCCTGGCATATTATTTTGTTTGAGTTGTCCATATTTCAATCACATGTTTGAACATGGCTACAAATCTGCATGCTTGTATTTTATACACATGTGTACCTATCAGTGTTCAACTATCTATGCATATTTAAGTATTTAGGATGTAACTCTTGTAATTATATTTTTTAGGACTGTAAAATGGCAAACTACTGTATTCTTTTACTGTGTTTACAGTGTATATATTCTTATTTATGATCTTAATTATGGCTTTTGTCAATGTGTATCAATCTCAACATAATATCTTATATGTGGCTAATGCATTATTACTTAATATCTCCTCGCATATTATTTTGTTTGAGCTGTCCATACTTCAACCACATGTTTGAATTTGGCTACAAGTCTACATGTTTGTATTTTATGCACATGTGTACTTTCAGTGTTCAACTGTCTGTGCCTATTTAAGCGCTTAGGACGTAACATTTGTAACTAAATACATAGCAAGTGTAAATCTTTTCAGTGTGGCAGAATTATAATTCACTTGCTAGTAAATAACTTCCCCAATTTCTAAATAATGGTAGATTATAAATGCAATTATTTGTAATGGTTATTGCTTAACTGTACCATGTTATGTATGGGTTTCCATTTTTTCTGTTTAATTATTTTATTTAACCAAGATAATGTGATGTTATAAACTTAAATTTTATGTACAGTTTTGTAAGTCTTAATACAACGTCAATTGTCCTTATGTAACTGCTAACTCCTTATGCAACACTTAACTTGTTTAATTGTCTTTATGTAACCATTACCTCAGCTTATTGTTTGTGTACTCTAGGTCAGTGTAAAAACTATGTTACAAGCTACCCTGTTTTTAGTTTTCCCATTTACTTGTACTACTAAGAATCTAAAATGTAACACATGGGAAAGGACACTATATGTAATTACTGCTCTGTGCAATGAACTATGACTAGCTGTCTTAGTTTCAGTTTAGTAAAAGTGCTATGTATTCTCTGAAATAATTACCTTAAAAAGTATGCATCCAATGTCAGAATGTAAACAAGACTATGTCTGCATCGTCCTATGTATATGATGTATGAACATTGGCACAGTTTGCCCAGCTATAATTCTCTTAAAACTTGAATAAATGCCGTCTGGTCTGCCACCCACCCTGATTGTGGGGGACCTGGTAGCAGATGGCTTCTGGAAGCAGAGGCTTTAATCTGTGTAAGGCAGGCATATTAGTCAGCCAGGTAATGGAGCCTCTGTCTTCTGGTCTACAGTGGTATTGCAGTTTTATCATATGCGTCTGACGGTGTAACTTTAAATCTGTACTTTTTTCACATGTTTTAATTCGCTCAAATCTTGAAATCATTTAAAATTTTTTATAGTGAAACCAAGTGCTCCTTTAAATGCAACTTTTAGCAAAGTCACCGCGACTTCCCTGATGTTTAACTGGAGTACTCCTGCAAATACGGAACATCTTTCAGTTCCATCTGGATTTCAGTATACCGTCGGTTACAGATTATTTGGAGATCCAGATTCATATAAGGTACATATTTACCTTAAAATATCTATTAGCTTAGACTATTAGCTTAGATATACTAGTTGAATTATATAGAAATCACACGCACTATAATTTAATAATTTATTAATTTATTATGTAATTAATTTACTTAATATGATATTTAAGAACTTAAGACGTTATGAATATGTACTACTTTAATTAATAGATATCTGCCGTATGCTGCATAACGTGTTAAATATGTCGAATGTATGGGTAAATTATTCACCAAGTATCAATAGCGATGGTAAATTTGTTACCATAGTTTATTGGCCCTCATGGGGCCGAGCGGTAAAGTCGCTCAACACTGGTAGTTCAGTCTGGGCTCGAATCTTGACGAACGGGCTGGATGCAAGGGCGTTCTCGGGCATTTTCCCCAAGTGTAACTTGCATATTACTCATTGAGGAGTCTTACTAGTCCCTTCGAAAGTCCTTCACAGAAACATCCTTCCTGTTAGGCAAGCAGATCTCGAGTGTTTTGCTGTGATCACAAAAATAAACCAAACCGCTAAAATTTATCTGCATTAAGTTAGTGTGCACGTTTATTTACACATGCATGAAGTGCAAAAAAATTGGTTTGTTTTAACTCATTAACAGTTAAATTTTTTCTTTATATTTACATTTATTTTCGGGTGTCTAGATTGACAGTGACTTGGAATTGGAATATAAATGGAATAAAATTGGAATCTGCCATGAGCCCCAAATGGGGATCGACATACAAATAGCCCTGAGAGATAAACAAAATTCACATTGGCAGTAAATAATTAGTAAATATATTCTAAAACCATTGGAGAACACAACAGTGCACAGCAGTTGGAAATGATGTACAGAATATGACATTCCACATTTTGAAAATGTTAATCTTGAAACTCGCAAAAAAATTTTACTTCTCACAAAAAATACTCTCCAGCTCACTCATTTAACAGCTACTACTCAACAACTTTATGCAAAAGCTTCAGAAAGGTTTAAAATGCATTTCCTTGACGCCAATCATTTTTACTTCCTTGTACGAAGTAAAGGAAGTATTGTAATCTCAAACTTCAAGTTACCATATTTCAACGAAAATATCTATTTTGACCGCTATCGAATACAATTTAACGATGTTTTTGAGTGACATCTGTAGGCAACGACAGAATAAAGGTCTCTATTTCCCCACACGAATTATAAAACCTATTTAAAATGGATTCTGAAGAAATTGTTTCATGGTGTCTGCACATACGTAGGTCTGCATCTCGCACAACTCAAAAACGAGTAGCCTCCGAAGGTTGAATTTTGTATATAGGTCTACTATAACATCTAGATCTGCACCTCCCGTTTTGGTTGCAATCGCAACAGCAAAAGTAATCAATATGTTTATATATGTATATATCCACTCTTACTCGGCTCGGTTTTTTTTATTCTTATATGTTGGTAAATTGTGTATTTTTTTTCCTTTGAAAATGATTGAATTATTTTGTTCTTATCTTGCGGTTAATGTTTTTATGGCTTTAGTAAATATGCATGCAAGATTTGTAGAATTATCAATTTAAAAGTTGTTTAAGAGCGGCTAAGCCTAATCATTTTTCCCATAACAGCCATATTTATTTACATTTGAAACTTGGGAGAATAGATTTGTTGCCAACCTAGAGAAACTAAGCTTCGCAACAACAAAGATAACGCCTTTTATTATTGCGAATTAAATCATGTTTAACCATTCTGGAATTATCACTTAAGTTATTAAATTATCCCATATATTGACTCGTCATAGCGTCCACAACAAATTAAGTCGGTTTCCACGCCTTCAGTGTATTTTTGCCGAGTGAGACCAAAAGTAAACTTTCAGTTTTGTGCACCGAAAACTCCCCTTTTGCCTGCTGGCCGAATTGCTTGTTTTCTTGCTTAGAAACTAATTTTAATTGTAAAAATTGCTTTTTTTAATTGTTTCAACTCTACTTGGTATTTCATATTTTTCTATACCTTTCAATTTTTCATGAAAATATTGAGTTTTTATGCATTTTTGCCTTGGCACGAAGTGAGACCTGAATTAATTGAATGAGAAATATCTCTAACGAAATTCGAGGAAAGAAGTTTCATATTGGCAGAAAATATTGTCGCCAGTCTGTCTCGGACAGAAGAGAATGTTTACGAGTAGCACATGCGCGTTAGGTAAGCGGCGCTGAATCGTCTGTGAAAAACTTTCTTTTTTGTTTAATTTCTTTTATACATCGCTTTAGATTCATTGTAGTGTTTGAATAGAACATGTGGCAGCGATCAGATAATTCTTCAGATGATATAATTTTTGCGCATTGAGTTATAAAATGAATGAGATGTAAGGTTAACCTAGCGCCAGAATGTCGCTATGGTAAATGTAGTGAATTTTAGAGTGCATTTCTTCTACTGTGGTTTATGCGCTATCGACGAAGTAGATTTAATGCAATTCAATAAGTTTAAATGAAATGCAGGAAAAAATGTTTAATTTAATATTCCGTAAAAGGAAGTCACATGGTGTCCACATCAGATTTGTTTCATTATGAGTTAGTATACGTCAACATAATGTGAAAAAAATGACAATTTGATAAAATTTGTTGTTAACCTTACGACATTTTATAATTATTAACAGAGCTCCTGCGGAATCTTTCAGTAATGCTTACTCCTTAATTTATTATTTAAGTCAGAAATTCTCGTATTCCGCAGACATGGAAAACTTTAGACACTGCTGTCTGAAAACGTCATTTTTCGAGTTGTGCCATTAATAGCGCAATATGGAATTTTCTTGCGTATCATGAAAATACAATCAATTTTCTGTAAACGAAGGCTATAACGATATATCTACGTTTTTCTATCGACTGGTTTGAAATTAAAATTGTCTGATTTTGAATTATTAACTAGAAATGTCCGTTTAATGTTTAATGAAAGGTAGTACAAATTTTTCTATCATTTTGTATACTCACATCCGCAATGTAGACCAATAAAATGCATTTCTAAGTAATTTACGGTACTTACGTACTGTGACGACTACCTTGGCGACAAAAATGTTTTATTGGCGATTTTTGGTTTAGCATAATTTTTTTTTAAAATTAAAGTTCTAATTATAAAGGAACAAACACTTAAAAACCAAAAATTCCGAATATATATATATACGTATATACATAGTATAAATAAACATATATATACATATATAAACTACTAAATACGAATTTAAAAAAATTAAAATTAACTAACTTAAAACTGGTTAAAAAAAGTTGAAGTTAATGGTGAGGAAAGTGGCGGGAAATAGCTTTTAACCCTCTGGCTGGCCAGGGTTTCTTTAAGAAAACACAAATTTCCCAAAACTACTACCAGAAAAATTTATTTCGTTGATTTAATGTAGAAAATTTCCTGCCATTTTATACCTGGATTTATGTACTTTTAATATATTGCCTTAATTTCTTTGACATATTTTAATATGCACGTATATATACATTCGTACAGATATCACAAAAAATATTCTAGGCCGTATATATACGGCCTTGTCGGTTAGAGGGTTAAAATAGCATCGAAAGGCGTTTCCTGTTTTTCCGCCAAATAAATTCAGCTAAATAGGTATCGAAATGATGGTGGATTGTCCCACGTTGTCGCTTGTTTCTCCATTTTGCCGAAACCCACATCCTTTCCACGTGTTGAGTCTGCGTAGATGGATCAACAAAATTGTATCGATCGCCAGTTTCAGCGAGATATCTAGTTTGTCGTCATAGTACGTAAGTACCTAGTTTACTAGAATTTAAGTATTAAATTTAGATTAATCTTCATCTTAGGTAAAAATAGCCAAAGGAAATTTTTCTAACGTTTTTTCAGAGCATTGATTCGACAAACGATACAGTGTAAGACTTTTAGATAAGCAACTAAGATAATTTTAGTATTCTAATTAATTTAGCATTTGTGTGAAGGCCGTTATGCAAAAGAAGCCCACCAGCGGGAGAGCGGTAAAGTCGCTGAACACTGGTAGTCCCGTCCGGGGTTCGTATCTCAGCGAATGGACTGGCTGCATGTGCGTTTTTATAGTTTTGCCCATACGTAACGTGCATAGGAGCCAGTTTCTCTTAAAAAGTTCTCTACAAAAGCATCCCCCTTAGGCAGATAACCCTAGTGTAATAGAATATTGGACCAAAAGTGATGGAATTTGGAAAAGTGGGTGCTAAAGGTAAAAATCATTTAAATTCTTAAATCGTCAATTAAGATTAAGATTACTGAGATTACGGTGTGTCCACTATGTTGTCGTGTCCATTACTACATGGAAGAATGATTGCCAGAGCTTACTCCGAAGAGAGGTTGGACTTCTATTTTGCACCCCCAATTTTCAGCGAGAGCACCCCGGGTGGGGGATCCAGGGGTCTCCCACCCCTCTCCTCTCCCACAAATCCACACGAGAGGATTTTCGGCTCGCCGCATATTTAAAATGCCGCCATGCCGCACCGACACTATACATTTACAAACATCCATGTCTTCTCCGGGATTCGAACCCGGGTCCTTCGGTACCGCAGTAGGCTCCCCTAACCACTACACCATCTGGGCGACTGTAGATACGTACAAATGTGAGATCTATGAAGAGAAATACAAGATCAAAATAACTTACCTCAAATGACGATAACTCAAATATATCACAAGAAAATAAATTATTTTTATTTTAGCATATCTACTTCAGACTAAGCACTGAGGAATAATAAAGAAGGTATTTGCCAGACAGACAAACGCAAGTACTTGTACAAAATCACGCCCGGAACACGTTACACGTGACTTAACGAACATTAAGAATATAACGCTGAGCTCATCATTACAGTCAATCGTCTTCCATCTATACAAAATGAGAGTTCTTGAGGAATTGTAACCATCAAATATTAGGGCAGTCAATAAGCATATTCGATAAACTTATTTTTTTGCATCGAAAGAACAGGAGACACGTGTGCACGGAGATCACTCGCGAGGCAAAGACATCTTAATTGGCAATGTTGCTGGACATAAAATTATCAGCAGCAGGGATATTTTATGAATTTGGAGAAATAATTTTCTTGCGTTGTACCATCAAGCTGAATTCCTCTCTCAAAAGCTCGCATGGTATTATCAGGCAGCATTCAAGGAAGAAGAAAAAAATGGCCCGTAACATCGGACAGGAGAGGAACAGGCCAGAAGGCCGTCCTACACCTCCGATCTCCAGCACCAGAAGTAAGGGGAGAAACCGGTTGTTGCATTCTTTTGTCGTTGTCATCTTGAGGTTGCGATTAACAAACATGACGCTTGAATAACGTGGAGGCTTGCCTTCACACGTAGAGTGCTTGTCGTAACCAAATAAACCAGCCATTATGCAGCTATTGTGATTCAGTACTTCTGTATCTAACCTTGGTGTTTTTAAAACAATTATTCTGCTTATTTGTTTTCGCTTGTAATTTTGTGAGAAACTTTAAGCGTCTTCACAATTTGTAACTTTGGTTAAATTAATTTGACATCTAACTGCATGCTTTTGTTTCAGGAAGGAAGGATTTTCTTTCCAGCAGGAGGTTTTGCAAAATTTAGACGTTTGAGACCATATACGAAGTACGAATTTAGAGTTCGTTCCAAATATGTTTCTGACAGTGAAAGCATGTGGAGTTCTTACCTGACTGTTCCTGTAACAACTCTTCCTGATGGTACTTATATTTAATTTATACATGCCTAAATATATTCTTTTTGACTTTTTATTGTCTTGATTACAAGGCCTAATTGTCTCTATGCATTTAGAGTAGTAGTAGAACAGAGGCTGTTTACATATTTTTTAGACGATTTTCATTGCATTCACAGAAATATTTTATCGAAAATTTTTGTGTTTTAAATGTACGTTCAGTAACAAAAATATCGACGCACCAGAAGGAATCATCCGATTGCTTTGAAATTTCGTATGTGTAAATGCTGCCATGTGGCAGCTTGCATCCAGGCTAGAGGTGGGTCAGCATCTCATCGAGCTCGTTACTTTGTAACTATGTAACTCTGATATAAATCATTCAATTGTTCTGAATTTTAATCATATTCTGTTTTGTGCATAATTTTCGTATCCACCAATTTTTGACCACGTATGCAAATGATTGCAATTTGGTGTCCAATGAATGAATGAATAGTGCGATCTCCAGCGCATCCAGCAGATGTATATAAGCAACTGTTCTTGAACTGCTGTTAGAGTTAGTAAAATTACACTTCACCCTTTGATTTCTTGAAACGGTATCTTTCAATAGACAACAATTTGTTCGTTTACAAAACCGTTATTCATCTCATCTTGTGTTATGCTTGCCTAGCCTATGCGTACTCCTGTAAATCTTCAAGGAGAAAGTTACAATCTGCACAAAGTTGTGTGTTGCGGCAAATCACCAACTCGCCTTCGCATGTCAGGAACCAAAACATCCACGAGGAGTTACGCATGGAGAAGTTAAATTATTGCTATTGTTGTCTAACCCGGAAATTCTGTGAAAAACTAAAAAATATCAACCCAGTTATCCGGGTGTGCGATTGCGATGTGAATAACGTTACCAATAGCAAGCGGCCCATGCCCATTCTCGGTGATTATCTTGACTAACCCGAATTAAGTTGCTCTTGCTATGATATGTGCTCTCTTGTTATGATCATAATGTTAATTTAAATATTTCACTTACCTTTTAACCCTCTGATCGGCCAGGGTTTTCGCTAAAAAAGCAAAATTTCGCAAAACTACTGTGATAAATTTTTTTCATTTTAATGCTAAAATTTTCCTGGTATTTCATACCTGGATTTGTGTACTTTTAGTATATTAGTTTAATTTCTATGACATATTTTAATATACACGTATATATACGTTCTTACCGATTTCACAAATATATTCTAGGCCGTATGTATACGGCCTTGCCGGTTAGACGGTTAAAAGTACCATGAGACTCGCATCTTTGTATGCTTAGTAGTGTCTTTGCAGGTTTCACCACCAGCTTTCTTTCTTTCCAGCTTTCTCGGATGCCATTTATTGGGTCTCTAATTCTGACAAGTTGCACACTATAGCATATTGGACACAATCAGTCAATCGCTCGAGTATTGAAATTAAGCGATCAGTTAACTATATTCCTTAAATTTAATTAATATAAAAAACATTCTGCTATGATCTGATATTTAAGTCATATACAGACATTATTCGTAATTCCTTATCTGTTCTGCAAGGGGTAGGGTTCTTTACCCAGGCACCCAGGTGTAACCCCTTTCTCCAATGCTGTTGTTAAAACGTTCTGTGGCAATGTCATTTAAAGTACCTTTCTACGACTGAAAAAATGCCTCGCCGCGGGATTAACCTCATTAGCAGCAACTGCCAGAGTTTTAAAAAGGTCATATCATTGGATTGAAAGAGGCATTTTGGGCAAATCGGACAATCGCTCGTCGTCATACGAGTCAAAGCGATGTGGCGATTAGAAGATGCTGGCAAAATTGCGTGGACCATGGCAGATTTCAGCGTCATGGTTGTAGCGGTCGAACTAGGGTCACAACAGATCGGGAGGAGAGAGTGATTGTCAGATCAGCTGTCACAGCGCCTGATTCATCGCTATCAAACCATCAGACGTGTGACCCGTACACGAATGTCCGCCATGACCATTCACAGTCGGCTGATGGAGCAAAATCTACTTTCGTACTGACCGTTACGCCACCTGCCACTCATGCCTGCACACTGTCGAGCCAAATTCCAGTGGTGGTTGACTCGATCAGGTTGGAATGATGCTGACTGAGGACGTATAGTCTTTAGCGACAAATCCCGCTTCCAACTGTGTCGTGACGATCATCGAACACATGTCTGGAGACGTCCAGAGCAGCGTGCCGATCCTGCTTTCACTATTGCACGCCTCACAGGCCCTCAACCAGAAGTTATGATCTGGAGTGCCATTTCCCTTGATACGCCGGCACCATTGGTCGTCATTTGACCCTAGCCCGACAATTGGAGCAAATTTGACAAGAAAACATCTGGGAGCTTTATCAGTCTACGCTACGCCGTGTGGCAGCTTGCATCCAGGCTAGATGTAGGTCAACATCTTATTGAGCTCGTTACTTTGTAACTATGTAACTCTGATATAAATCATTCAATTGTTCTGAATTTTAATCATATTCTGTTTGTGCGTAATCTTCCTATCCACCAACTTTTGTCTCCATCGAACAACTCCTTCTTGGTGCGTCGATTGTTTTGTTATAAAGTGTATTTGATAACCCTTGTTCTTTTCTATCTTTCCACACCATGATTTGCAGCACATAAACCCTTTTGTAGTATAGAAAGGAGATATTTTCTCCCATTCTTCTCTAACAGCTTTCCAAAGTCCAAGAAGGGTTGATGGCCGACGTTTGGTCAGCACCCGTTTTAAACGTCCAAAAGCGCAAAATTCATCGGTGATACATGAAGAAATTTAGTAGGGATATGAGTGAAAGGCCTTAATACCCATTTCTTGTTCCATTTATTCTAGGAGACTAACGGTGGATTTTGACACGTGGTTACTTGCTTTGTCTTGATGCACTCTATTGATTGATGGCTCTGTACGTGAAGAGTAGATATTTCATATTTGAAACTGATAATACGTGGAATTGTATCTTAACATATTCTTCCCCACCCTTTAGCCTAAAGTTCGTTAGCCCAGAAGGGCTAATAATTTCGCTTCGGCATTTTGTGTTGTTTGACGTTAAATGTCGGTTCACTTTTTAAACTGTTGCCACCAAATATTACAACCCTGTATTATATTTAAAGAAGTTAAATAATGAAGAATCTGCATAAATGTATCTTTCTCGCATTGTGATAAAACAACGGCACCTAGAGCCATCCAATATTGATTAACATATGTTTCCACCCGAATATGGGCATTTGGAAGCCCAGATTTGGAATTTGTTTTATTATCTGTTTCCTATTTTGTAAAACTTTAACGAATTTTTGATCAACAAACTCCACAATTTCAAAGCGAGCAGTGGCAACACTATACGACAAAGAAAAGACATTTTTATCTCCAGCACGTAAGACTGTACTCATTTTAAAATTATTTTGCGTTATTGCTGTTAAACTCAATTTTATGTTTTTAAGTGCGAAGAAAAAGTTTAGTAAATTAACATAACGCACAAAGCGTTACAAAAAAGCCCCTTTGGGCGTAATGTAAAATCTGCAAGGTTCTAGATTTTTTGCTTGTATTATTGTTTTTATTTTTAATTTGCGGTTATATTAAAAACCAGCAACAATTCTAAATCCCTTCGAAAACCTTTCTTCAGATTCTTTGAACCACGTTTTAAGATTTTTTTCTCCCCTTTCATAACAATTATGGACCTCCTTTTTATTGCAGTCATCTAAATACATCTATGATTTATCTAATGAGCATTTTGCCTTTTTGGTCGGATATATATTTCATATAAAGAACTCTGAATAACGTTCTGTGCTATATCGGGGAGAAAGATGATGCGCATTATGGTTTTTCGCCTTTTTACGATTCAAGTACGCATTAACCGCTTTGTTTACATTTGACATTGATCATTTTAAGGATTTTCCGACTGTCCTCGGCGGATATTCTTTAAATATTAAAAATCTTACCACTGCAACATCCGAAACATTCCTTTTTACTTCCTTCTACGAAGTAAAAAGGAAGTATTGTAATCGCGAAAAATTTCGGGTAGCATATTTCAACAAAAATATCCATTTTGACTGTTATCGAAGCACTTTAACGATGTGTTTTGCTTGACTTCCGTACGTAAGGACAGAATAAAGGACTTTTTTTCCCCAAACTTATAAAATCGATTTAAAATGGATTCTGAAGAGATCTTTTTGTGGCGTCTGTGCATATGTACGTATGATTGTATCTCGCATAACTCACAAACTAGTAGCCTCAAAACATTGAAATTTTGTATATAGGACTGCTATAACATGTAGATGTGAACCTATTTTAGCTCCAATCGGATGCACCAAAAGTATATAAACATATGCATATATATCCATTCTGTTACTCGGCTCAGTATGCTTAGTTTTTATTCTTATATGATGGTAAATTGTGCATTTTTTCCTTTAAAAATGACTGAATTATTTTGTTCTGAACTTCCGGTTAAGGTTTTCATGCCTTTAGTAAATCTGCATGCAAGAATTATAGAATTATCAACAATTTAAAAGCTGTTTAAGTGCGGCTAAGCCTAATTTTTCTCGCTATAGCAGCCATCTTTATTTACATTTGAAATTTAGCAGAATAGTGGATTTGTTGCCAATCTAGAGAAACTAAGCTTCGCAACAACAAAGATAACGCCTTGTTTTATTATTGGGAATTAAATCACGCTTAATCCACTCTGGAATTTATTCGAGGAAATAAGTGTTTAAGATTTACTTCGTAATTTTTAATAGATATTTTGAGTTTTTATGCATTTTTACCATGTCACAAAGTGAGAACTGAATTAATTGAATGAGAAATACTGAATAATCTGTGAAAAACTTTTAATGTCTTTTACATACAGTTTTTTAGATTTATGATAGTATTTGAATAGAATATATGGCAACGATTATGTAATTCTCCAGATTGATGTACATAATTTTTGTGCATTCTGAGTTATAAAATGAATGAGCTGTAAAGCTGCTAAGTGAAGCTACCACCAGAGTGTCGCTATGGTAAACAAATATAGTGAATTTTAAAGAGTGCATTTATTCTATTAAAGTTCATATGCTATCGAGGAAATAAGTTATCAATCCAATGAGTTTATTTATCAATCCAATAAGTTTAAATTAAATGCAAAATGCGTATGATTGAATATTTTGTACAAGGAAGACATGTTGTGTACACATCACAATGTTTTCTCTTGGATACCTATTTGGAAAATTATTTCCACATGAAGCCAAACTTTGACGTTTTCTTTTTCCCTTTCTTGTTGACAATATTTCCTGCGGTAGCTTTAGATGTCGGAAAAGAGATCTAATTTTGAGAGATAGAAGGCTTTTTAATAACTAGATACGAATAATTTTCTTTGGAAAGAGCCCGAACATAGTTTTCCGTCCATTGCTTCTTTAAAAATGCCATTTTGCATGAAAACAAGCACCAGACGATTATTTATTCCTTTAAAATATACGATTATTTATTCCTTTAAAAAATTCAAAAAAAGCATTTCCAAACAGAAGAGGTTTTCATAGAAAAGCAAAACAGTCTAAAATGGGCGTATAGCCTCTGTAATCGGTTCAAAATCTCTATATTTGTTGTTGGTTCTGACTAAACTTGTATAAAGGTTGTCAAGGTAACTCGGATAACTATTTAAGAAGTGTAATTCGGAATTCATTGCTCTTTTAAAATTCTTCAGTCTTGTATGAATAAGTTTTGAAATGATCTTTTTGTTCAATGTCGAAAAATCAGCAAATCTAAGTAAATAAGCAGCAATCGTAACGATGTAAATTCTATAATTGGTACTTGCTGATCATTCTTTAATATTCTAGGATTGTAAAATCACTTCTATTTTTGTAAAATTAAATTTAAACGTTAGGTTTAAATAAAATTTTATATTTTTAGAAAAAAATTTAGCCGTATAATGAAATAAACCGACCTCTTCGCTCAAGTCTTTTAAATTAGCTTAAGTTCATCAAAACAACAAAATGTCTTTAAAGGAATGTTATCCATATCGAAAGTATAAAAAATGTATGGCAGCAGCGAGAACGGATTCCCATAATAATGGTGGAAGTGAAAGAAACACAGCTTCATCCTCTTGTAACAGTACATCTAAAAATACACTGCTCGACACTGAAAATGCAACACCAAGAAGGAGTGGTCAGAAAGTGATGAAATTTGGAAAAAAGACAGACAGCAAGCAGCAATAAGTGATCTTTATTTCAAAATGATAGTCAGAATACAGAGCGAGAACGACGTCGGCTCAGTAGGATGTAAGACCACCGCGGACAGCGATGCACGAAGAAACACGTCTAGGCATAGAGTCAATAGGAGTGCGGATGGTGTCCTAAGAGATGGCTATCCATTCCCTTTCAACCATTTGCCGCAGTTCGTCTTCTGAACGAGGCAGGGGCAGAGTCTGCGAACGGCGTCTAATCACATCCCACACATGTTCGATTGGTGACAGGTCAGGAGAGTACGATGCCCAGGGAAGCATCTGTATACCTTGCAGAACATGTCGGCAGATGTCAGCACTGTGTGGTCGGACAGCTGAAAAATTGCATTAGGCAGCCCCTGAAGGTAGAGGATTGCCAACGGCCGCAGTATCCAAGTATCGTTGAGCCATCATAGTGCCCTGAATACGAACTACAGATGACCTGGAATCGTAGGCAATAGCGCCCCAAACTATTATGCCACGTTGTCAAGCGGTGGGGCGTTCCACAGTTACTGCCGGACTAGATCTGTCTCCACGTCGACTCCACACACGTATGAGGCGACTGTCACTGGATAACCAGAAGCGTGACTCATCCGAGAATACTGTTTCGCCATTCTGTCATCCACATGCCTCCAGTCCGGCACCATTCTAAACATTGGCGTCTATGCTGTGGGGTAAATGGCAGTCTTCTTAACGGACGCCGCGATTGCAGGCCACGTTCAACCAATCGACGAGCAATGGCGCTTGTCGACACGGGAACATCCAGAATATCTTGCACATGCTGCAGAATCGCGGTACAAGTGACTTGCGAGACCGCCACAGCTTGTCGGCGGATGCGTCCATCCACGCGTGCTGACGTCACTCTGACTGCACCTACACCCCTCCTTCTTCCCACATTTCCTTGCTCCAACCATGTTCGCCATAGCCGATGCACCGTGCTCACATCCATATGAGTATCAGCTGCGATTTGACGTAAGGACCAACCCGCCCTTCTCAGTCCGATCACTACACTCCTCGTAAAATCGTCTATCTGCTGGAAGTGCCTTCGTTGCCGGCGACCTGGCATTCTTTCTTATTACACGTATCCTCCGGGACAAAAGCTTTCTTCGATAATTTGTCCGGCAGAAATAACGACACGAATATTGCCCATTCTGCACGTTCCTTGCCTTATATCTTACTTCACGTGCAAATGGGATATTAATCTCGAAATGGCATTTTGCGTTGAATCGCATAAACAGCGCATCACTTTTCAAACTGTTGCCACCAAATGTTATCGTCCTGTATTATATTTAAAGAAATTAAATTATGAAGAATTTGCATGCTTCTCCTACTGTGGAAAAAACGCTACGTAATATATTCGAATGGCGCCGAAATTGAAAGTGTAGTTTTGATTCAAAATAACTTTAATAATTTCAGCTACTCTGGGTTTATTCAAACGAAAATGTAAACATATAATAATAAAATATCCATATGTAAAGATCTAAAAATAATAGGATAACACAGTTAAGTTTTAAAATAAGCATTAGAACAGTTACAGGTTAACTAACATTCTAACGACGACGAATAGAAAAGCGTATTGCCAACTAGGGCAACGGAAAAAGTGTAAATTAAGTCAAGAGGCATGGAAGTAAACAGCTACCTACAGCCATAAAATTTTTCAATAACGTAGTTCTCCTTCCGAACATGAGCACCAGAAAGTCGGAATTTTGAATGCCGAATTTGTTTTCTTATTCATTTCATATTTTGTACAACTTCAAAACACACAAGCAAACATTTGTTTATTAACGAACTCTACAGTTTCAAAGGGAGCAGTGGCAACACTGTACGGAATAAAACATTTTTATCTCCTGGGAAAGACTGTTCATCGGAAATTCTAAAGACATGTTTTTAAATAAATTGTTATTTTGCAGTTGAATCGAACTTTATGCCGTGTAAGAATGTGGGGTTCTACCTTCTATTTCACAGTTCAGTGTGAAGAACCTTGTACACTGATAAGCGAATAATCGCTTGAGTGTGTGAACAGAGACGTAAGCCTCAAGAAGGGTTAACTACCTTTCTTTCTCAAAATAGGAAAAACAGTCTGCTCCTACCTGAGAGCGTACAGCAAAGCCTCCACTTGGGCTTGAACTCAAATTAATAAGAATTAAAACTTAGCCAATGCTTAATTAAAAGATATAGCCGATGCTATCAGGATTCCAAGTAGTTGGCGCCTAAATCTCAATTAAGTAGGCGAAACTATCAAGGGCCTAAAGCACGGCCGAGCGTAGTAATAGCTTGGAGAGAGATGTAGCCCAAAGGCAAACGCGCGCTAGTCAGAAACTCTGACTCTCTAATGAAGTCGGTGAAGCTTCGACTTAAATACTACTGTTACTCATTTGCATTAAACGCATTTCTGAAAATGCATTCTGGTAGGAAATTCTAAGCTGAAGCTAGAAGAGATAGGAAAGATGCATAAACTTAAAATAACTGTCACAAAATTAGGATAAACCTTACAAGCTTCAAGAACGTGGTAATTAATAAACAATGTAAACGCACAAAAAAGTTAAAAATAAAAAGACAAAATTTTGTAAAGCAGCTTAGTATTAAAATTGAACATTGATATGATGAACTCTGAAAAGATTGGGGAAAAGATTTATGCCAACACTTAAGGCTGCATAGGGAATTTTAACGTATAGTGCTATGCTGCTTTTATAATTTATGTACTTTTGCTGTTTAACTCCATATGGCAGGGCACGGTGGACTTTAGAAATTAGTTTTTTAAAGATTTTGTATTTTCGACGAGAAATTTAATACATGTACATATTACAACATCAGTTTATAAAGTATATGTTCAAAATTTCAATTTATTTTAAATTAAAAAATTTTTAAACAAATAATTATTTTAATTAAATATTTAAAATGCTCCTTGCGCTCTAATTTTCAATATTTTTTGCTAATTTTTCCTGTTAGTTACAAAGACTTGACAAAAGTTTTTATGTATCCGTTACTGAATAGGATAGATCAGAAATTTTTAAAAGGGATTTTTATGAATTTAAATCCAGTTTTTGGGAAAATGTCACCTTTTCTTAAACATTATCACAAGTTTAAACTTCTTAATAACCTCATATCCAAACATGCATACACAAACATGCATATTGTAACTTATAAAAAGATAGTTTCTTCCAAATATTCATTTTTAACTAAAAATGTGTCGTATGGAGCATTTTCAAAACATACGGACTGAGAAAAAATTTGTTTTGAGAAAAGCGAGTTTAAAGTTTTTCTTCAAACTTACCTTTAATACATGGACATGAGAAACAGATATTTAACTTTAAATACGAATTTATAAACACTAGATAACATTTTCGTATTTAACTATTTTTAATCTCATAATATTAAATATGACAAAAATAAAAATATCGCAAATTGTCGCAAATTGGTATGTGATTCGAAGTTATAGGTAGAAACAATTTATGCATTATATCCAATGAAACATTTAAAATTCACTCGCACTATATATTTCACCTTCAATTGTTACATTTACATTATTTTTCAATGCTTTACAATATTTTTTACTAGTTCGTTCCAAGCAGCTAAACTTCTCTTTTTGCTTTCGTTCAAGCAACGTTGATGTCACGTTTTTGCAACGAATAGGGAATACGAGTTTGTTTCCTCCTGTTCTACGCGTGTAGCATTTACATAAGCAAAGTTAAATTCATAGTTGTTAATACTGACATTTCTGGCCATTTTTTTAGAAATAAACAGTTCTTTTGGGCAAATACATAAATTATAACATCCCTAAATAACTGCTGAAATACATTTTTTTACATTTTCTCCAAAATTTAAATTGCAAAGTTTACATTGTTTACACATTTTAAATGCTTGTAACTTCTTTAAAAATTAGAATATTTGAACTGTATTTTGCATACGATGTAGTTACGTATATAGAATATTACGAGAGTGAAAACAAATTCAATATTTTGGTGAATTTTTAGCTATTTTAAATCCACCATCCCCTTAGAGCGACAAAATTGATGCTTTAGCAAGAAACCTGAAGAGGCAAAAAGGAGGGGTTAGTAAAAGTGATTGTAACAGCACACTGGTAGCCAGTGACCTCAGCGATACCGTAAAAAAAACTTAAACCCTTTTGGATGAAAGTTAAAATCTGAACCTTTGATTTTATTTTTGTTATTCTTTAATAAGTTCATCTAGATAGTTATTGGTGGACTTTTGTTATTGAAACCTGTTAAGATACGTCTTTATGATACCTTTGAGATGTTATATTTTTCGAGAACTGCATCTGATTGTTATTTTTTATGTTTTATTTTAAATTCATTAAGTTGTATTTTTCTAGTTCCTTACTTGAGACCAGAAATTACAAATTCTTCGTTTAGTATTGAATCTTCTGAAGTCGCTGAGATCTTACCTGAGTTTAGAACAGTAACTCTTTATTGGAAGGTAAGATTTTTCAGTATATCTTGCATTTAAAATCCATAATTTCCTATAATTCTAATTTCCTGTCTATTACAAAATGAAACATTTTCCAGGGCTTACCCGTAGCATATGAAAATGGCCCAGACTTTCAATATATGATTACGATTTCATCCCCAAACCGGCTGCAAAAGACTGTCTTTGTTGGCAATGAAACATCTTACAGTTTTGAGAAAATGAGAGTAAATGTTTGCTACAAGTTCGAACTGTTTGCCAGAAACAGTGTTGGTCCTTCCTCCAATATTTCAAAAATAGTTATTCAAGCAGATAAACGTAAGTTCCTTTTCTTACTTTATTTGAATTTATTAAGTTATTACAAATTCTGATGAAATACACTCATGTCCATAAATTAAGGATAATTCGGAGTTACGCGGAATTCGAACTCTAAAATAAATATATCACCTCTAAAATCACTATGAACATCTTCGAGAATCTTATGCAAATTTCAGGAAGTAACCAGATGACACCGATGGTACGTCACAATGACGAGGGTGTAAGAGAGTGATATATAAGGAATACAGGCAAAGAAGTAAAATTGTTCGCAGGCGCTTTATAAGCATTTCAGTGCAATAACCGAATACTTATGACACAAAGGACGCGTTTGGATGATTTTTTACGTGGTAGAATTATCGGCCGTCAGGAATGTGGGCGTACCCAACTGGAAGTATCAGACGAACTTGGAATTGCCCAGAGTGTCATCTCCAGGCTTTGGCAACGATTCGAAGATGATGGTAATGTGAGTAGACGTTACAGCACAGGTCGCCCCAGAGTTACAACGCCGAATGAGGACCGGTATTTGGCAGTTACGGCCAAAAGAAACAGGAGGAGCACAGCCTCAGACCTGTCTCATCAGCTCTCTTCAGCCACTGGTACGACAATTTCAAGGCAGACCGTGTACAGACGCTTAGGGCAGATTGGTCTATATGCTCGTAGACCTGTCAGATGCGTTCCACTTACTGCAACTCACTGTCGCCTGCGGTTAGCCTGGAGTAGAGAGCATGCATTGTGGACACCGCAACAGTGGGCTTGTGTGATGTTTTCCGACGAGTCCAGGTTTAGCTTGCAGTCTGATTCTCGCCGGACTTTCATATCGAGAGCTCCAGATACCCGTTACCACCAAGAAAACATCATTGAACGACACCGTTACGGTGGTGCAGGAGTGCTCGTTTGGGGTGGAATTATTCTGGGTTCCAGAACTGACCTGCCTATTCAAATTGGAACCATGACAAGCCAAATCTATCGGGACGTCATTCTGGAACACGATGTACGTTTGTTTCGGGGCGCCATGGGCGCACAATTTGTGTTTATTGAGGACAGCGCCCGTCCTCACCGTGCAAACATCGTAAGCGAATTACTTCAGTCGGAGGATATCACCCGTATGGACTGGCCAACATTCTCACCGGACTTGAATCCAGTAGAGCACGTGTGGGACATGCTTGGCGGACGAGCTGCAGCCCGTCAACCTCTTCCTACATGTCTACCGGAATTTCGGAGAGCATTGCTTTTTTAATGGTGTAATATCACCCAAGATCAGATCGATAATTTGATACTCAGCATGCCTAGGCGTTGTAGGAACTGTATTGCATCGTCTGGTAGACATACAATGTATTAACAATCATACCAACCGTGTAATATTGGTTTTTTGTAAATAGGTTTTTTTGTAATTTGCTCCAGGGAGAAAAAATCGCTAATTTTTTAATAATATCAAACATATATCATCTTTTTTGCTCTTTACCTTTTGTTTAATAAATAAGCTTTACTTATAAGTCAAATTTGTTTTGCTTCTAACTCTTCTTTTGCCTGATTTTGAATTATCCTTAATATATGGACTTGAGTGTATTTTCAGATTTTATGCTCGAAAGCCTCACCAGCGATCAAGCGGTAAATTCGCTGAGCACTGGCATTTCCGTCCCAGGTTACCATCCCGTAAACGGGATGTTTGCCCTATTTGTAACGTGTATACGAACCAGTTTCCGATATGAAGTCCTACACGAAGGTATCCCTCTCCTTAGGCAGATAGTCCTCCAGTGCTTTGCCATAATCAAATAAACGAAACCAAACCTTTATGCTCAGAAAGCCATAGTTTAGCGCAGTCGCGTGAGTTTTCCCGAATGACTATTACGTTACGTATTACCAGTCTATAGATTTCCATATACTGAGCTATAGACCTTCAAGATACACATATTTACAGCAAAATAAGTTTAGAGTGTTGATCTGAATACACATTTCATATACAGCCTAATTTTTGATAAAGCAAAGTTTTAAGTTTGCTTTCCGAATTATTTACCAATGTTCATGAGCGAACTAGAATAAGAAGGCCATAAATGTTTCATTCATAAAATTCCATAAATATTTCATGGTTTCTTTAACTGAATTTTTAGCCAGAACGTCTATTAATTTCGTTTTGGAATTTTGTGTCGAAACCTTTAAAAGTCTGAATCACTTTTCAAATTGTTGCCATCAAATATTATCACCCTGTATTATATTTAAAAAATCAAACAATGAAGAATCCGCATAAATGTATATATGTTTGTCGCACTGTGATAAAACAACGGTACCTAGAGCCATCCAATTTTGAATAACGTAAGTCTTCACCTGAATATGGACATCTGGAAGCCCAACTTTGGAATTGGTTTTATTATCTGTTTCATATTTCGTAAAGCCTTTGAGTTTTGATTAAGAAATTCAGCAATTTCAAAGCGAGCAATGGCAACACTGTAGGGAAGAAAAAAAATTTTTATTTCCTCTGCGAGAGACTGTTCATGAGAAACTCTAAAGATGTGCTGTTTTTAAATTGTTTTGCGATATTGCTGTTAAATTGAATTTTATGGTTTAAGCACGAGAGGAATATGAAATTTAATAAAGGTAACTCACAAAACGTTAAAAAGCGTTACAACTCTACGTAACCTTTGAATAGCGGTGGATAGGTCGTGATAGCTCGGTTCATTGGCCTGCCAGATCACCGGACCTATCATGCATGGACTTTTCTGCAATCGCATGAAGAGTTTGGTGTACGAGATCCCCGTTCCTTCATTTGAAGATCTCGTCTCTTGAATATCTGTAGCTGCCAGGAAGGTACGTGACATGCCAGGAATCTTCCAGAACATAAGGAATTCCATGCAGCGCCGCTGTCAGGCCTGCTAAAAGGCATCTAGTCGTAATTTCGAACACCTGTTGTAGCCTTTCAATAAAATGTCTTCTGTTCCTTTCAATAAAATGTCTTCTGTTCCATTAATGTGTTGCTGTTTCTGTTTTTTTTTCTGATTCTTTGCACCAGAGTTTGCAACTATGGCATTTGCGACCCTGCATTCCTATGCGATTCCGAGTCGTCTCTGGACCACCTACACACCGTTCAAGTTTGCCGGTCTGGTAGCGAATCGCCCTGTATAATGGTGTACAAAGTCCTCTTTTGAATACTGCTCAACGATCCTGACCACTTTCCTTTTAGTGATGTCGATCAATTCCTTTTAATTGCATAGTTCTAGTAGGTTGAGTACAATTTTAGAGATCATAGGAAGCCTGGAAGGAAATGTTAGCTCTTGGAAGAAGAAAACTTTATGATGGACGCCCAGAAGTGCTCCAATATCTTTGTCAAATTGCATAGGAGATGAACTTTTCAATCTAGTACTGCTTTTAGTTTTCAAAATTTCTTATGCGATATGTTCTGGTACACGGCTTCTTGGCTTGTTTTAAACTTTTATTATATTACACTGTCTTCCTTTTGTCGAGGCTTTCGAAATCACATTTCTGAGGATTCAACACTAAGTTTGACGATCTGCAATGTTTAATCGCCAGAATTACATTACCGAGCTGTTATTCGGCATTTTGCAGCAATCTAAAATTCGAATCTTAAAAACAGGTTCTATTTTGAAATTTACATAAGTATAGGTTATGTTTAAAAATTTGTAACTTTTGTATTTTGATCAATGATGTAGCACTAAAACATTTAGAATGTCATTTTATAATTTTATGGTACACGCCACAATGTAAGTAACATTATCAAATTTCTTGTGTCTACATTTTTTGCACAATTATGAGCCCTTTTAACATATAGCTATTGCTCAACATAATATGAAATTTATTATTAAATATTACTGTTTATAACATTTTATAATTATTATTAATAGAACTCTCATTTGAAGCCTTCTAGAAATGTTTACTCTTCAATTCATCAATTAAACCAAGAAAACTTAGCATTGAAAACCAAGTAAAACTTAAAAAGAGTTTATCTAAAAATTTTATTTTTCGAGTTATGCCAGTATTACGGATATAGGCAGTCAGTTGTGATAATTATTTCGCGTAAAATAAAAGTGTAACTTCAGAAATGTTTCTAAATGGAGAAGAGTTAAATATAATGTAAAATTATTACATTATAAAATGCTAATTTTTATTTCAAAGTTATAAATATTATCCTTTTGCATACTTTCATTAGGATTCACGAACTATGCGTAAATTTATCTCCAGTACGCAAGTGATCTTATATGAAAAATGCCTAATTTATATTTATTTATAATTTGATTCCATGTTTTATTCATCGTGCTGCAGTAAATTAAGAATATTTACTTTTATTACAAAATTTAATTTCATTAATTGAACTTTGCAGGCTGTAGTATTGGTAGCACTTGCCAATATTGCCTACGTATAAAAATCCTCACCTTTTCGTTAAGCCTGCGCTGCTTATAAAGCAGTTGAGATTAACTTCAAAAATTGCAAAAATGTAAAGCTTTCTCAGACTTTTCTCGATTGTAAAAATATCCAATTATTCGAAATATCTAAAAATATGTTACAGTCGCAAAATTAATGAAACTAACAAACTAAGTGTCCAACGCACGTTCAAGGCTTAAAAAGCCAGTTAGACTTATGGCATCTGCAGTTTAACAGTGAATGCACTCTGTTGAAAAGCAAGGAATATACTTAAATAACCTATCGGATGAGGAACCAAAATTTGTGCAGTTCCGTGACATCCTCTAGTTAGATTTCTATCTTGACTCGAACGAGAACCAGAAACCCATCATCGCATACCTCGTTCCGTGAGATTTACTTGTTGACTGGTCCCGTGCAGTAGTTTGGACAAAGAATATGTACTGTTAAGAAGGAAAACTTCACAGAAGCAGAAGTGGCTCCCTTCCAACGAAAAGGGAAACAACTGCGCATGCGTGAAATATCTGTCGCCGAAAAGTGCCAGAGCTCGAAGCTGAATGTCGAAGTTGGTTTGGACAGGTTCGACCGTTACGTTTAGCAAGAGTTTAAACAAAGAATAGGTTCTTTGGTTTCAAGTAGCGATATGGACAATCGAAGTTCAACAGCCAGTGAAAGTGAAACTTCACCTAATATTTCATCATTTCCGAGTTTAAATTACCGCGACAAGTCAAAGAACGATTCATCTTTACCCGTGTTTCTCAATTTCCTATACACGTCGCGGAGGGGGAAAATGTGGGCTAGGTACCAAAGAACCGGCACATCACAGAGTGCAAATTCTCGCCAACAGATTCCGTCGCCAAATCCCTTGGCGAATGTTCCCTTTTCTTTGTGGCGGCGTTGCAGACAAAGTGGTTTACATTACGTCTATGTAGCCTTTCCTTCTTTACATAGAGGTTCTTTGGTTTGGATACCCAAATGAAATACTGAAGAAGACAATCCCTGGAAAATTATTCCTAGGAATTGTTGCGAGCTGCATTTGTTCTTTTAGAATTGGATACGCAATAGTTTCGAATAGATACGTAATAGCACCAAATGAAATATTAAAGGCAATCCCTGGAAATACATTCCCAGGAATACACTGACTACCAATAAGTATTTGGACACCTATGCAAATCACGATATCTGCGGTCCTAAGGTACGTCACGGACTCCGCCGCTATATATCCTGTAGGAAACAGCATCGGCTTTAGTCGCATGCAAGATGCCTCGCAGTTCGGAGCTATCTGATTTCGAGAAAGGTATAATTATCGGGTATCAAAAATTTGGCCGATCCCTAAGGGGCATATCTAGCGATCTGAAGTACCCAAAATCGACAGTGCCTATGTGATTAAGAAGTGGAAGGTGAGCGGTGATTGTCGGAATGTGCCCCGAGTCGGCAGACCAACGAAACTGGGAGATAGACCGACGAGTGCTGTAAAGAGAAATTCGGAAGAATCGCACCCAACCGATGGCCCTCATCCGCGAGGAGTTTCATCAGGCATCCAGGAGTATTGTTTCAATGAATACCATCCGTAAGGAAGCATATCTGCTTCGTTTTCATGGTCGTGCTGCTGCCCATAAGCCTTTGATCACAAAGTCCAACCGCGCTGCTCGGTTAATGTGGTGCAAAGCACATCGAAATTGGACCGTAGATCAGTGGAAACGGGTTCTTTGGAGTGACGAATCAAGGTTCACCCTTTACCGTTCGGATGGCAGGGTCTGAGTCGGGCGTCTACCTGGAGAACGTCTCCTGCCAGAATGCATTGTGCCAACAGTCAAGTCCGGCGGAGGAGGAATTATGGTCTGGGGGTGTTTCTCCTGGTATGGGCTTTGACCCTTGGTCCCCATTCATGGTAAGCTCAACTCCGATGCCTACTGCACTATTTTGGATGACAATGTGCTTCCTACGTTGTGGCAGTTTTACGGGTTGGACCCTGTTACTTTCAGGACGACAATGCCAGTTGTCATGTTTCGACGTTAACCAAGGCTTGGTATGGTGCCAATGGAGTTCATCGAATGGACTGGTCTGCCCAGAGTCCAGACCTAAACCCTATCGAGAACCTCTGAGACGAGTTGCATCGCCGAATTCAGGGGTGCACTATCCGTGCAAAATCGGTGAAGGAACTTCTATGTCTTCTCCAAGCCGAGTGGAAGAAAATACCACTATCTGTCATACAAAGACTTGTGAAAAGTATGCCCCGGAGGGTCCACGCTGTAATTACCTCTCGTGGAGGCTCTACCAACTATTGATTTTGAATAAAGTTAGTTTTTCCTTTCTATCACAGGTGTCCAAATAATTATTGGTAGTCAGTGTAGTTGCCGGTTGCATTTGTTTCTGAATTCGATGCGCAGTAGTTCGGACACCCAAATGAATTACTGAAAAAGGTATTTCCTGGAAACTCATTCCCAGGAATTGTTACGGGCTGCATTTGGTGTTTCCTTATTCGATGCGCTGTAGTTTGGATACTCAAATGGAATACTGAAGAAGGCAATCCCTGGAAACTTATTTCCAGGAATTGTTCCGGGCTGCATTTGGTGTTTCCAAATTTGACATGGCATTTTTATGGAATAAGTATAATTTATTGTTTACTTAAGCATTATTGATTCTACAAATGTATACTAATTTTGTTTTAGTGATTGATGGACCGAAAGAAATCATCGTGCGATCCAACGGAAATGAATACAATATTCGCTGGAAGGCTCCGGCGATTGAAGTGGAATTTTACACTTTGTTTTGGTGTGAAAGCGTAATGCGACGGCCTGTAAGATGTCTAGGTTCTCTGGAATGGTTGCATCTATCAGAAACTAAACACGTTCTGAATCTGTCTGATAGCAAGCATTATCAGTTTGCAGTGTCGGCAAATTCCAAAAATCGGACATCAGGAATGGTTAAGGCTTCTTGCCATTTTACTAATATTCGAGTATTTTCTTATGAACCTGATGTTTGTGAGCGCTTGATACGAACCATTTCAGCAAATCCAAGTCTTAGCTTTTTGTACGTGTGAACGAAATGTAATTGTATTCTATGAAATTTTATTCTTTTAGTTTGAGAATATATTTTTTTAAATATTTTAATGTGGATGATTAACTTTTATACCATACTTCTCAAATAAGTAAAAAATAAGTCTTACTTTTGTTCTTCTCAAATGTGATGCTGAATGTTTTAGGCTACGTATTAATTCCCTTTGCTTTTTAAATGATACTGGGAAGATTGCAAATGCTTTTAAATATGATTATCGGTTTCTTCAGTAGCGGCTGTTCATAACAAGTAAAATTTTCTCATATGAAGAATGGTGTCTAGTGTATTAATAATAAAAAGTTTTGATTCTCCTCTTCGTTGCAGCGTGAATTTTAATAATATAATGTAATTACTACTGTTTATGTGTTCACTTTTTTCCAAATAAAAACATCAAGAATCAAATCACTAGATATTTATTTTCGCAAAACAACGCATTCAAATGCCAGTTATCGTTTTATAAGAAACCAGAGGAAGTACCAGATGCCAGTTAAGATAGATTTAAGAGTAAGGTATCTAACAACAGAGAGAACGATAGCGCTGTAATCCTTCTCTAATAACGACGTAAAAATTACAATTTTTAGTCGTACATTTTTCAATCTGATGCGATATGGAACCCGCGTAAAAAATTTTCGGTAGAAAAATAAACTCATTATATCAGCAATAATGGAACGCAGTTTTTAACGATTTTCGTCTTTGTAATCAAATGGTCGTAAAAGCTCAAGTTCCATTCTTATAGGTTTATCCTATATTTCATCTACATTCAATTTTAGTCCAATAAATGAGGCAAAAAAATTTATTAGTATTGATCAAAAATCAATAACGCAAACAAACACTCAAACAGAAATTCTTCTTTGTAAAACTTACAAATTCTTAAACTCTACGATTTGGAATCGGGAATAATGTATTTAATGTTTGGCACTGCTATTTTTTCATTGTAAAATTGAAACAAATTTTATTGACAAACTTTAGGATTTGAAAGAAAGCGGTGGCAACACTTCTCGAAATAAAGCAGATTTTTATCTCCAGCCTGCGAGACTGTTGCCACTCGGAAAAATGAAGGCGAAAATGAACGTTTACAGAGATTTAAACTAATCTGATTTTGGCTTTTTTTGGAAAAATGGACGTCGATCTTTCCCAGGATCCAGAAAAGAATTGTAGAAAGGTTGGCGACGATAGCTATACTAGTGACTGAGTTAATCGCAAACAAAACAAGCATACACAGATATTCTTCTTTATATAGAGATGAATTTCCATTAGATTAATTGCATTTTAATGCACAAATTAATATTGGATGTTCAGCCTTTTGGTTTTGGGCATTTTAAATAGCTAATGAATTATTCGCTATAGCGACTGTTTAGGATTAGTTGGGCAATATAATTTAAACATACAAACAAAATTTTGAATACGTTGGGATCATAAAATGAGGTTCATTGTGTTACATGTAAATACACTCGCACATATTTACTTCATAACATTTACTTTACATGTAAATACCATTTTCAGATGCAGGTAATTATTGTCTTTTTGAAACACTGATAACAGATTTTTTGTGTCGTGGGTTTTGGTGCGAAATAATCACATACAAAAGTTTGATGAACCACAAATTTTTAATCGTAATTCCTAATGAACATTTCGATCATTAGGTACAAATATAATCGCAAATAAATCCAAGGTTCATTTAATGTAATGCAATATTAAGCCTTTAACTATGCTGACATGGATAGAAAATATAACCTAAATAACGTGACCTTGCTGTACAATTCCAAGGACATAATAAATTACCTCGTTTACCATAGTAGATATGTTACCGTTAAAGTATGAAATAAGTTATTTTATAGTATACCTAGTTATTCCATGAAATAACTGATCGCGTCCGTTAAAGTGTAAAACTCTCTTGTATTT
>KK117012.1:0-19215 GCA_000611955.2 Stegodyphus mimosarum
CGCACTTAAACCATAAAATTCAGTTCAAGAGAAATATCGCAAAATAATTTTAAATTGAGCACAACTTTAGAATTTCCGATACAACTGTCAACATACACAGTCTCACGAACTGGAGATAAAAATGTTTTTCTTACAGCATTGCCATTTCTCGCTTTGAAATCTCCGAGTTTGTTAATCAAAAAATCGTTAAATTTTTACAAAATATGAAATCGGTAATAAAACAAATTCCAAATTTCAAATTTGGGCTTCCAGATGCCCATAGTCGCAGTAGGGTTACGTTATTCAAAATTTGATGGTTCTAGATACCGTTGTTTTATCACAATACGAAAAAGACACATACATTCATGCAGATTCTTCATTATTTAATTTCATCAAATATAATGAAGTGAAAAGTGAAACGGGCATTCAAAGTGACTCGAGGTAAAATTGCCAAACGAAAACACTAGTCCTTCAGGGACAAAGTCCTTTTGGACTAATAATAAACAATAAAATAAAAAATAAAAGTAAAAAATCAGCTAAATAAGTTCTTTGAAAACAACTAAAATTAGTTCAGCGCATTTTGAACAACAGAAAAACGGCTTCACTTTAGTTTTGACAGTGTTTTATTTTGCTTTTTAATTAAGATATTTTTTGCATCAAATCTGTTAATTTAATCTGTTAATTTGCTGCTACCCATTCTCGAAAGATAAGTATAATTTTTCAATTATTAGGTTACTAATTTTCTGAACTTTTCGTTAATTCGTTAATGTCTATATAAATATTAATCACAGCAAAAAACCATACTACAAATTAATGCCTTTAAATAATATCGTCTTGAAAAGCTCATTTGAATTTAGGCTCATAGGCGAAACATTTTGCAATGTTATTCCTTTTTGAAAAACAGTATAATTCTACCCTTATTTTTGAAATTTGCTAAGGCTTTTATTTTATGCTTTGTAAGTAGATTGTAAGTCTCTGTTGAATTTTTTTAGGTATGAAATTTAATCTGACCTCTTTTAAAGAGCTTTATAAAATATGGAAAAATAATTTCTTCGGCTGTTTGGTACTTTTCATCTTATGGTTAAAAAATGCTTCACTTGTATTTTAATTTATCTTTGTATTTTCTCTTCAACTTTTGGAATAAAATTCGTCATTTCATTTCGATTGCAGCTATTGAATAAAACCTGCACAATTTTGTGATCTGGTATCGGCTGATTTTGTCTAAATGCATGAGTATGTTTTCCTCGAATTAAGTTTTTTCTTTATATACTTTTAGCTCTTACTCCTGTATGGGATTTTAGTCTCGAAACGGCATCTTGCATTGAATCATTTTAAACGGCGTATCACCTTTCAAAGTGTTCCTACGAAATATTATCACCCTGTATTATATTTAAAGAAATCAAATAACGAAGCATCTGCATGAGTGTATGCATGTTGCTTGCATTGTGAAAAAAAACTATACCTATAGCCATTAAATTTTAAATAACGTAATCCTCCACTCGAATATGGGACCTAGAATGCCGAATTTTTAATTTTTAATTTCTTGTATTATCTATTTTATATTTTGTAAAACGTTACCGAATTTTTGATTAATAAATCAAAGATTTCAAAGCGAACAGTGGCAATACTGAACGGAATAAAACATTTTTATCTCCAGTGTGCGAGACTGTCTATCGGAAATTCCAAAGATATTTTTTCCAAAGAAAGTTTTATAAATTTTTTGCGATTATGCTGTTGAATTTTGTGCGGCGTAAGAATCAAGATCATGATACTTAATAAATAAAGTAAACACACAAAACGTTAGTAATAAAAAGACCAAACAATGCTTTGTGATGCCAAAGCCATCTTTGTAGGAAATTGATCATTGATATGATGAACTAAGAAAACACTGAAAAAAGAAAAAAAACAGAAAAATATCTGCCAACACTTAAAGCAGTATCGGGAATTCTAAACGTATACTGTTATGCTGCTTTTAAAATTTTTGTAAAGTAGACAAAACATTATTTAAAAAAGACAGTAATAAGTAAAAGAAGCATCTTAAAGCTTTCTGATTTTATATTACGCCGAGACGGGCATTTTTTGCTTTTTTATTTAATTTGCAGTTTTTTAATTTTAATTTTTTTAAATTAAATTACATTTTTTAAAATTTTTAATTGTTCAAGAGTATTTGGGCTAAAGCCATTTTGGACTGAAAATATTTAAAAATTGCAGATCCTTATAATTTCCGGTAGACAATCTCAAGTGCTGCAGATATATATATATATATATATACGCACGCATATACATATAACATATACATATATATGTAAAAACACATTCAGAAAACTTCCATTTTTGCAAATTAGAATCAGTAAGTTATTGTTTCCCTGTGAGGCATTTTCTACGAAATTTTCCTGCAACATGAACGAATGATTTTTTCTGCACACACAAACACACATACATATTTATATATTGTGTGTACAGTGTTCGCTTTGAAATTGTTGAGTTTTTTAATCAAAACTTCGTTAACGTTTTATAGAGTAGAAAATAAACAATAAAACAAATTCAAAATTCAAAATTCGGATTTCCAGGTGTCCATGTTCGGGTGGAGGGCTATGTTATTCAAAATTTGATGACTCTAGGTACGGTTGATTTTTCATAATGCGAGAAACACATACATTCATGCAGATTTTTCTGTATTTCGTTTCTTTAAATATAATACAGGGTGATACTATTTGGTGGCAACAATCTGAAAAGTGATGCATCGCATTTAAGTGAATGAGAGCAAAATGCTGTTTCGAGATTAATAGCCTTTCTGGGCTAATGTCCTTTGGGCTAAAAAAGATTACTGAGTGTAATAGCAGACTAGTAGACTGCAAGCTTAGCGAGAGTGTTAAAAACCTTAAAAAACCCTTTTGGGAAACCGTTAAAATCTGAAATATTTTTATTTATGTTTAATTTTCATTTATTTATTTATTCTTTTTTATTTTTTTATTTAATTTTGTCATGCATTTTTAAACTTAATACCTCACAATTTAATGTTTAAAATAACGGTAAGTTTTAAAACATTTGAAGCTAGAATTTTAAAGAAAACTATTTTATTCGAAACTAATTTAATGGTATTATTTTGTTTATATCTCCATCTCATGTTGCAGGAAAATTTCGTGGAAAACGCCTGACAGGAAAACAATAAATTACTGACTCTAGTGTGCAAAAATGGAAGTTTTCTCAATGTTTTTTTTTATTGAATCCTGTAAATACCATCTAATGGATTGACTCGAATTTTCGCCGCTGGATAAATAGTGGATTCAGTTGTATCTTAAACAATGTACATAATTAAGTTTTAGCCCTGTTCTGAGCTAGCCGAAATAATGCTACTAGAAACAAAAAATGCCGTATTTTCTTCATAAAAATAGTAGCTGAAAGATAACATGTTCAACAAGAAAAATGCTTAAATAATAACAGTTTGGGTAAAAATAATAAAATTTGCATTTAATTTTTAAGTTTTATTTAAATTAATACATTTCGCTTACTTAACATTCTTAACATACTTCGCTTATTAATGCATTTCGCAATCTGTCCTATATTCCTGCGGTATCATCTTCTGCACCAAAATATGAAATATAGAAGTATTTTATGTAAGAGTAAGAATGTAACTTAGGAGACGATGACGTGGCAACGACTGCCGCGTGAAAGAAGTTTTCTGGTTTCATTCTCTGGAGCAATATTTCTCTTTTTCCTTTGGTACTGAATATTGGGTAGTTAGCTTGTGTCGAACAAAGTACTAAAATAGGATTTAAATGATGTACTGTTAAGTACACGCGTATCGTTTATTATTCACGTGAGAATGGAAGTAAATTTGGGTTTGTTAGTTTTAGTCTTACACTTCAAGCTGAAAATACAATACGTTTTCATTGTCATTACTCTTTCTTCAATCAATTAATGTTTTACCAGGCACAGGGTTTGTTCCGCAGCTAGCATTGTATACAAGGTGTTCATGAATCCCGCTGAAACACCTATTTGTAAAATTTATTTCAGAATAAAGGATAAAGAATATATAAAATGATTTAAATGAATTACAAGTTCGAAAATTATAATTTAATAATTTTATGTAGCCCTATTAACTGAAGTATAAATTAGTGATGAATCATTCTGTAACCTGTAAAATGTTTAGGGCAGACACCCCGAAAATTCAATCTCCAATCGTCTGTTACTTTAAAATAGACATTTCAAGGTTTTTCTAACCCTTCCTCATTTAAGAACGAAATACATGTCTTCATCTTCGCACAACACTTGTTTTCTTCATCGTATTTTAGACTAGAGCTCAAGTCAGTTTTCATTCGTGTGTTTTTTATGAAGCAAAGCACAATAATCGGAAAAATGTGAGTATCATTATCTTCTACAGCTGTCATTACCATGGTCACGAGGCAAGTCGGATGGTGGAAAATGATTTTGAAATGTCTGTTTTAATGTAACAGATTAAGTTCTCGGAAGAAAGATTTGGACATAATTTAGATTTTGCATAAAAAAGGAAGGGAGTACATTTCTTTTTTTTCTCCAAATATTGCCTCCAAATTGACCACTATTTAAAATATTAAACTATTCATGTAATCAGTTGAATCGTTTCTCTCTTCTAATAGTAACTCTAAGCGATTTATAGTAATTAATGTTTTCCTAGTAAACTACATAGGGTACACCTTTTCTAGGATATACTTGTATCTGTATATCTTTTATATCTTGACTTGTGTATATCTTGTTTTACATCTCTATGTATGTAGGTTAATTTTGTTCCGAATATAATGATTTGAACTAATAATACGAATGTTTCATTCAATAATTCAGATGCAGGTTTCCATTTTTCTTCAGACTTTACTGCCAACGGGATTTCAAGTAGATGTTTAGAAAATGCAGTAATCTGCGGCTTCGATGTCATTGATAAAGCCATTATCTGTGGGTAGAGAGGAGTTGAGGCAAACCTTTAAAATTATGATACATGTATGCATTGTACACAGCGCAAAAAAAAGAAGAGGCAGTTCTATATCTCCCGTTCTATTGTGCCGATTGACGAAATTCAACTTGAGTTTTTTATGCCAAGAAGGCGCGACTTAGGATATATATTAGATTTATATATAGCATAGGTATTTTGACAAAAAATCGGACATTTTCGGAAATAACATACCAAGGTTTTTCCATATTTCGATTCTGCGACTCAAACTGTGCCTAGACATTAAATTTTGTAATTGTTGGTGAGAAATTTATGGAGAAATTTAAGCATTTATCTTGGATGATTTTTTTCAGCTTGCAACAAGAATTATTCACATAACTGTAGAGACATTAGGTTATTTCGAAGCAGGAGACATGAAGAATGAGCAAAGCCTTCGCCGGGAATCGAACCACGGACCTCTCGGTTACACGTCGAGCATGCAGACCACGAAGGCATGCGAAGAAGGCGGGAGAAATACCTTATATAACGAACTTCTAAATTTATAGCAATCTATTTTCCTTTCCTTTTTTTCGTTGTCCAGGAGGAGGGGAGAAGTCATCGTTCGCACTTTCAAATAATTTTAAGATTGCGTAAACCACATTTTCGTAATTACCGTTTGTAACAAATACCCAAAATTTCAAAATGCGTCCAAATATAAATTCACGCTTACCGTAGGAAATTTTGAATAAAAAACTCTAATTTTTTGGTGGTATGCTTAGAAATACAGCTACTTTAAGATGATGCTAAAATTTTATACGTTATACTTCAAAATTGTTTTCGAAAAATTTATAAAAATTATTTAAAAAATAAACCATAAAAGTTTTGCGAAACTTATTTAGAATGAACGTAAATTTGGGAATATGAAAGAAAGAATCAAATAAGTTTAGTAAAAAAGGAGATGTTAATAAATATATACCGAATTTAATTAACATTGGGGAGCTAAAATTTTGAGAGCTAATTTTTTAAAAACTACTCGTGCGATTTTTACAAAACTTGGCAGTTTGGCATAACTTGATTCGTAGAATTGAAATATAGAAAACAAATTGGCATGTCATTTCAGAAAATGTCCGATTTTGTGTCAAAATACCTATAGTAGAACAATGCTATATATATTAAATATCCTAAGTCGCGCTTCTGAAACATGAAAAACGCCAAGTTAAATTTCGTGAATCGGCCCAGTAGAACGGGTGATATAGAACTGTCTTTTTGTTTCCGCATCGTACATACATATAACCCCAAACACAGACTATTGAATTATTACTCTCCTTTCACTGACAGAATTTTAAAGTTTCTTAACAAATGTTTAAATCAGATGAAGTTAAGTGTTTCATTTTAATAGAAACTTTTTGTCATTTTTGCATATTTCCTTAGTTCAGATATGGCGTCAAACCGACTAGAAATTTTATCTTAAATTCAGTTTGAAACCGCCTGTCAAAAACACAACTTTCTCTTTTGATACGATAGCAGTTTGAAAGTTTGCTTTCAAAAGTGAGGCAGAAACTACTTGTCAACCCGAAGCACTAATTTTCTTTGGAGTCTGCTGTTTTCTACGCATCAAGAATCTTAATTTATATCAAAGTCTGGAACAAATAGCTCAATTGCTGGAAAAATAATTAATGTATCTGCTTCAATATTTTGATAGGTAAAAAGGAATACTCATTATGGTAAAGATCAAATGAAAGTTTATTATCTCTAAACAAGGAACTTGAACTCATTTTGAAGGTATTTTAATGAACATACGGATAAATTTTCAAAATAACTAAAACTAAAAATTTATCATATATTTATATGTATAACATAGAAAAGAATTTCAAATACTTTTCTATACCACAATTACATCAATAAAAATGTATTATTATAATTGGTTATTGACATATTAATTTGAAGAATCATTTTATTTATCTGGAATTTTATCCATGGGGATGTTGGAAAATTCCAAATTACTGAATTACTTTTATTGGGGGAGGAAAAATGTATAATATTGCAATGTAAGCCAGAGGGTTTAAAATTTTCATTCTGATATTATTGTATTTCAAAAAATATAATAGCATTAACGATAAAATGCTTTTACTTCTAAGCGTTTCCAGAAAGCAAAATTTCAATGTTCAAATTTCTTTGTTTTTGGCCATATTGTACATAGTTTCAGTTTACCTATGCCTTGCATCGTGACTTAAAAATGTTCTCAAAGCAGGATTTGAAGAAGATGAACAAATCAAAAATTTTTGGAAAATGTTCACGATATTTACGCAGCGTTTGTTTTAATAAATCCTTCATATAGCTGCAATGTCTGTCTTCACTAATATGTAGCTTTACTTGTCAATAAATTTCGATCGCCTGAGATCCGATTTTCGTCGAGTGACATTCTTTTCTGTTACTGTTTTTTCGTTCTACTACTAAGATTGAGTCTGTACTCCAAAGGGCTTAAAACCATATTATTAAAGATAGAAAACTAACGCAGCATTATGTTATAACAAAACACTTCCACAACTGGAACTTCGAGTTTAGAATTTCTTCATGCATATTAAAAGTAAAATAACAGTTTAAATATTTCGCACTACCGTACTTATCTCACGATTTAAATACTACTTTAAATTTTTCATTATTTATTATTCTGATGGTACAAAATTCTGATCTTCTATTTCAAACATAGAATTAATCAGGTCCATCTCTATTTTTAGAAGGTTTTTGAGCATAGTCTGCGATGTTATACATATTGCTGCGTGCATTCTGATTCGTAATAGTTTGAATGCACACAGAGTTTGATAAAATTTATGTTATTAAAAGAAACACTTCAGAATTCTGAAACGTTCCACAAAAATAGTCGTATAACATTTTGCAGTATCACGGAGTACAATACGTAGTTACACTTCAAACACTAAGAACGTTAAACACAACCCAAAGCAAAGCGCATCTAAAGAGCGATGCTAATCCGGAGATATCCTAGTACTCCGAACTCACGTTGAACTAACAACAGATACTGACAGCTGGTGCACTCTCCTTATATAGTTTTCACCCAGCCACCGAAATATTTCTAGTACTTGCTGTTCCTCGAAATTACTTTGACCAAAATGTCGCCAAATGGTCTCCAAGTTTGGCGACTTTTGACGATTTCTGGCCAATTAGCGAGAGAGCCCTTTAGTCATTTAGAATGTTAAATAGACTTGCCCTGTATTCTTACTTTTCCGGCATAACGTCGTCTATCTAGATTTTCATGTTACATTATACAGAAAAATGCAACAATTTCACATATAGTTGCACTAAATCATCTATCTATGTATAAAATTCGTGACAGTATAGTTATAACCAATAGGCAGAGCGTTTAATAGATTATAATTTTAAAGTTCCGCTTCGAATGAGATCTTGTCTATGACTCCCAAAAAGAGTCGAAATTTCGTTTATGGAATTATTAAAATCAATGAGTATTTCTTAATTTCAACTTCTTGAATAGACATCTGCAACATTCTGACATAGCTGACTTGTTTTGCCCTACATAAAGTTAATGAGTACAGTAAAGATTTATAATCATTGTATATGGACCAAAACCATTTTCAGTTTCCTTTAGCTACAAAATTGTCAAGACTATCAGTGAGGGTCACAAGGAAGCTATTAAACGGAGCGCTAATATTTCTCAGATGCGAAATTTTCCAGAGCAGAGAAGAAGTCTCATGAATTAATTCCGGCGCATCCTTTCTTTTCCTTATACTAAATTGAAATCTCGGAAAAATTTTGGCCAAACCATCTGGGTTCTTCAGCCGAACTAAACATATTACTCTTAACGTTTCTACTCTAAGATTTGCAGAGCTTGGAGCTGCATTTCAATTTTATTTCAAACGGGAGTCCAGCTTCATCTCTAGAGCAGCAGATTAATACAGTATAATTAGGAAGCATTTGTCTATGGCTCCTTCTCTGTATAATAGCTGCGTCAAATGTGATTGAAAATAAATAGATAAAGAGGTAGTAAAGAGAAAGGGAAGAAAATGGAAGCATGTGACAGATAACATTCTTCTGTAGAAGACAAATATGTATCTGTGTTTTAAAATGGAATATTTGTATATGAGTAACAATTCTCAGTTCCGGTTGACGATAATGATGTGACAGATGAAACATGTTCTTTATTTTCTTTCTATAAAAGTGAGTTTAAATGGGAAAAAAAGAATAATCTTCTGTTCAATAGCTCTGTAATATAGCACGTATTTTGAACAAGTGTTTTCGTTTCGTAGGTTACGTCTAGAAACTTGCAGTTTCTTTATTGCTCATTATATTATATTGCATAAAGTATATTAGAAATCAAAGAACCTTCCTTTAGAAAGAATGATTGGTTGTAAGAAGAAATTTTAGAATCCTTTGTATTTGGTGCAAAAAGGATAGTTTTATGTATGTTTCCTCACAAATCACATCATCGGACCTAGGTGAATATTGCGAAAATTGCAACTTGAATTACAACTCAGTCACAACTGGAATCACAGTTTTAATCACAGTGATTGGTTATTTGATTACAACTAACCAACTAAGCACTGATTACAACTAAGCACTAATTACAACTAAGCAAAAGAGGGTTGTCTGCCTTAAAAAGGAATTCCTTGTAGGGAACTTTCTAATGGAAACTGTGTTGGCATATTGAATAGATAAGTTAATTTATGACAGCCCATTTATATGCAATTGTTAAATTTAGGCAGGAAGAAAAGAATGTTTTCATAAGTATTGCCCCTTTCTTTAATGTTTCGAAATAATAACATTTATGGCGAATTTTATACAAAAGAGAATAAATACAAATATTTTGCATGTTGATATATGGGAAATTTGGATTTACATTATTTTACAGTATTTCCGTAGATTAGGAGTTTTTTCTCAACTTTTCATATCTTTTATAATACGCACATGAAGTACGTTTTCCTATTTCCTAATTGCAAAATTTTAGATAACATAAAATCATATTGATTTAAAGTTTTTATTTAAAACATGTCCTACTGAGCAGAACGCTCAGTAGCACTTCCTATCTGTGTAACAAGCATATTTCTATCTGTTGAATAAATATATGTTTCTTTAGAATTCCAGATACGTCCGTGAGGCATTTTCCACACGTGTCTACATTCAGCTTTATTCTAAAATAGTACTTCATTTTTAGAAAGGGGCCTAGGGGGAAAAAGAAATGGTAATCAGTTGGAGTCATGAAACGAATAATGTAGTATTCTAACACCCTTTCCTATATCTTTCCAAAATTCATTCTGGCGACATGCTGCTTGGCATTATCATAGAGAATAGCCTTTCCCCTCGACAAGCCCTGATTACTCAGATTTCAGTTTTGATAGGAAGCTTATAATGTATAAGTTTATGAACCTGTGGTAATATTTATGTCAACTCGAAGAAAGTTGTCATGAATTAACTTAGCTTTAGACAGTCATTGCACTTAAATCGATACTAAACCTCAATAAAGGATTTTTCAAATGATATCTTATTTCTCAACATTGAAATATCTTTTTTCTCCAACAAAAAAATTAGATGCAAATACAGCCTAAAAAAGATGACATCCTATCAATAATGATCTCACAGTAGTATTTAATAGTGATATAATATCAATGATATACTGAGGAAGGGGCGAGTTAAGTACTCCCTTCGGGTAAAAACTAGAAGAGCGTAAAATAATGAACAATAAATTAAATATTAATGTGAAAGTGATTAAAAAGTGCTTAAGTGCATCTTTGAAATCTAACTTAGGTACTGATATTTAGCATGGCTCTGCATATCGTCTAATTTACAATAAAACATTAATAGAGCATGTTCGCGGATTTAAAAGTATTAAAGTAGTTTTATATAACAAACATATACAAAAGCCATTTATATTTATTATTAATGATACGATAAGATAAGTATAAAGTCCCTGGGTTTACTTCTATCGACTATGATCCGTAAATACTTTATATAATTTTCGTCTATATAATTTTGCAGTAAAACCCTGAGTGTTCCTAGAAGTCCTTACATTCAAAGATCCATGATGAGTTTTACTTGGAACATTTTGAAGATTTGTAGCACCAGACTTAACATTCAAAATCTGCACCAGTCATTCTATGCTTGCTTTTTAGCAAATGTTTTGCCTATATTTTGAGTTAAGCCTATACTTTGGTGTATTACCTTTCCGGGATTTCAGCTATAATTATATAGGCAGAAAAGGTACATTTCTTCCCATTCTGCTCTTTTTCCTTCTAACTTTTGATGCATTTTTAGTTATTGTTGTCATGATTGTTTATAATGATACGCATCTGTAGACGACAAAAGATACAGATATGTAAGAGCACTTTAGTGGAATAGTAATGAATGCTATATCCGGGAATTTGAGTTTGATGCCTCAGCATCCGATTTAAATTCATAGAACCTAGATATGGTTATGAAAAACGTGGTTTAACCACGTTTTTCATTTTTGGTGAATTAACTTTAAAACAAACACTAAAAGCAATCTGAGAAGCTAAAATTTACGATGAACGGGATGTAATAACGCTAAGAAAATCGCATTGTGATTCAAAATTGCGATAAAAACGTCGACGTGCCGACGAAACGAGGAAATTATTTTCGTTTATCAAAAAATCTAATGCAAGTAATGCATCAACTATTTGAACAATGGAAATTAAACTCAGGAACCATTTTCTCTTAAATAGCTTTCCGTTTGAAGGACAATTTCAAGCTGAGCATGCTTGTTTTTATATCCCAAAGTTTTCCTTACATTTATTTAAAAGAGGGGTCAAATTGTTTTCCGTTTGGGCTTGAAGTTTGCCTGACTTAGTTCAAATAGCAACAAAAACTAGATTTCTTTAAATCTGGGTAACGTTTTAATAATGATAATTTTAGGGTATGCAGTTTACCGTATGTAGTATATACTGACTACCAATAAGTATTTGGACACCTGTGATAGAAAGAAAAAACTAACTTTATTCAAAATCAGTAGTTGGTAGAGCCTCCACGAGAGGTAATTACAGCGTGGACCCTCTGGGGCAAACTTTCCACAAGTCTTTGTATGACAGCTAGTGGTATTTTCTTCCACTCGGCTTGGAGAAGACATAGAAGTTCCTTCACCGATTTTGCAATTTTGCACGGGTAGTGCACCCCTGAATTCGGTGATGCAACTCGTCCCAGAGGTTCTCGATAGGTTCAGGCAGGCCAGTCCATTCGATGAACTCCATTGGTACCATACCAAGCCTTTGTTAACGTCGAAACATGACAACTGGTATTGTCGTTCTGAAAGTAACAGGGGTCCAACCCGTAAAACTGCCACAACGTAGGAAGCACATTGTCACCCAAAATAGTGCAGTAGGCATCGGAGTTGAGCTTACCATGAATGGGGACCAAGGGTCCCAGCCCATACCAGGAGAAACACCCCCAGACCATAATTCTACCTCCGCCGAACTTGACTGTTGGCACAATGCATTCTGGCAGGAGACGTTCTCCAAGTAGACGCCAGACCCAGACCTTGCCATCAGAACGGTAAAGGGTGAACCTTGATTCGTCACTCCAAAGAACCCGTTTCCACTGATCTACGGTTCAATTTCGATGTGCTTTGCACCACATTAACCGAGCAGCGCAGTTGGAATTTGTGATCCGGCTTATGGGCAGCAGCACGACCATGAAAACCAAGCAGATGTGCTTCCTTACGGATGGTATTCATTGAAACAATACTCCCGGATGCCTGTTGAAACTCCTGGCGGATGAAGACCATCGGTTGTGTGCGGTTCTTCCGAATTTCTCTGGACAGCACTCGTCGGTCTCTATCTCCCAGTTTCGTTGGTCTGCCGACTCGGGGCACATTCCGACAATCACCGCTCACCTTCCACTTCTTAATCACATGAGACACTGTCAATTTTGGGTACTTCAGATCGCTAGATAAGTCCCTTAAGGATCGGCTACATTTGTGATACCCGATAATTATACCTTTCTCGAAATCAGAGAGATCCGAACTGCGAGGCATCTTTCATGCGACTAAAGCCGATGCTGTTTCCTACTCGATATATACCGGCGAGTCCGTGGCGTACCTTAGGACCGCAGATATCGTCATTTGCATAGGTGTCCAAATACTTATTGGTAGTCAATGTATAACAGTACAATAGTTGTTTTTGTCCAAAAGTTGTTTGCCGAGAATTCCGACAACGATTTAATACCTGAAGCAATGATTTGATACCTGGAATAAGTGTATTTAGTTGGGTTAAATTTCAGAGTTTTTGTAAAATGTAATTGAGTTTCACAACAATCATTATATGCGTTATTTCATTACAGCTTTTCAAGCAGCTGTATTGGAAAAATTATTTTCCCGATTAAAAGTAAAAAATTAACTATTCATTACAAAGGAGTTCGAAGCTTCCGTAGAGCAAAAACTTTTAAACCGGATATGAAGAAAAATTACAATCTTTTCTAAGGTAACCATTCACAGTTAATAAGGTCGTCGTTTTATAGCGATTAATTTCAGTATTAGTGTTTATTTATGTACTCAGATATATTGGTCACTTCCAGAAATGGGCATGTTAGAGAAGTGATCGTCAAAGAAGGATTTATTGTATTTTGAATGCGAAGACTAATGAGCACTACAATACAAATTATACTTTGATAAAGTTTTGGAATCGGATTAAGAGATAATTAGAATAAGCACTTCGTAATAAACACACAATTTCTTATGTCCATGGGTATAGACACAATTTCTTAGGTCCATGGGTCCATAAATAGATATTAAAAGCGTTTTTGTCGCCAAAAGAACACCACGCCAGCAAAATAGGTTACTTCATAGTTTACATATTCTTAACTATTTTGAAAGTGAGTAATTAATACTTCACTTGACAAGTATAACATTTCACTTAAGTAATAACGAAAACATATTGACTAGATCAACACTTCGTAATTATTTTTTGTTTCTTTTAAAAATAAAATATCCCCCCAAGAAATGGTAGGCCATGTATCCAGACCACAGGGTTGTGATACTGCTAGCTGATTATTGAGAGCGACGTTATAAAATGGCTTCAAAGATTGCTTTTGTGTGCTCTGTAATGATCTCCTTTATGGGGACTAGCTTTTCGTACCACTACCTTCTGCATAGTTTAAATTGGAAATACTGGGTCAATATATTTTACTTCGAGCTTTTACACAAGAACAATTTTATGAAGACGAAACAAAATATAACAATAAAATTAATTTGACTAAGATAAGAGTCGTAAGAAAATTTAAATTTCTTATCATCTGCCACCAGCACTTAAAAGTATGTTTAATGTAACTATGGGAACATGGGAAAAGGACTTCGTCCTTCATTGTGTAGAGCCAAATGGAGCCCAGCTGCTCCCATTTGATTAAAAATCCGACTATATTCTAATAGCACCTGATTTCGAAAGAAACAATATAATGTTCCTTTTAAATGTTTGGTAAAAATATATTAAAGGCATTAATGTGTAAAATCATAGGGGACTGGTCTAGTGCATCAAGTTCAGAGCGGTGATGACCCCTGGGGGTCGATGAAATTTGAAAGGGGTCAATGATGATCACTAACAAGGCTGGGGATCGATACCCGAGTATGCACCAACAAATAAACAGAATAATCTAGCTCCCACTGATTGCAAAAAGAATTAATCAAATAGATAATTATTTGTTTATTGATATAAAGCTATATCGTATATCATTGTTTGGTTTGGTTAATTAGCTTACAACAAATCGCTTGAGGGCTGTCTGCCTAAGGGAAGGGATGCCTTTCTAGAGGCCTTTTTGATGGAAATTGTCTCGTATACGCGTTGTAGATGAGGGGAAATGAAAACGCACATGCCTTCAGCTTGTTCATCGGAATTCGAACCATGGACCAAACTAACAGTGTATTCAGGGCCAAGACTTGACCGCTGATGGGCCTATTGTATAGCACGTAAGAAATAATCGAAAATAAATACAAAGGAAAATTATATAAATATTATTCTTATAATAAATTTAAAAAATCAATGTTATATTTTAAATACATATATTTAATATATATATAAGTGCAATGTAAAAAAGTAAAACCCAGTAGCATAAGAAAACACAACCAAAAAATAAGAAGAATTCAAAATTTGGAAGATATATTGTTATACACAAGCAGCTTATAAAATTTAGAAGAAGATCTTAATGTTACTGTTCAAGATATTGAAAATTTGAATCTGCCAGTATGACTCATGGAGAAGGATATCTGATTTTGGTATTATGATGCAAGAAGGGTTGATTGCAATAAAGAAGGATAACAATTCTGAATGAATTTCATATTCGTTTTCTACACTCACGTTTGTGAAAATTGCAACACCATGAAGGACTTACGCGAGTGAGCTGAAATTTTCAGGAAATGCAAAGTAGCGCATGATATGCAAATGATTAGAATTGCAAATCCGTAGCGCATGCGTATGCTGAGCAGCGCCCTCTGAACGGCTGATGGATCCGAATAAATAGACGGCTGTAGCGAGGCGTGTATGGTTATCGGTGGTTATCTGCTAGTGGTAAACGTTAACTCAATCTGTACTTATGCCTCGTCGACGAAAGAGAGCGAGATTTGAACAACTTACAGAGTTTGAACGAGGGAGAATCATCGGCCTTCGTGAAGCTGGATTGTCGTATCGTGCAGTAGCCTCTCGTGTGCAGCGTAACAGCAGCACAGTGATGCGCGTTTGGAAGCAGTGGACGGACGAGTGTCGGACAACTCGGAAATCCGGGAGTGGACCCCGAAATGTGACGTCAGCTCGCGATGATAGACACCTGGTCCGCATGGCGCGGACGGACCGTACAGCTTCCTCTAGACAATTGGCAGCACTGTGGTCAATAGCTACAGGTGTTTCATTGTGTGCTTCATCAATTCGTAGACGTCTGCTGCAGTGTGGACTGCGCGCACGGACTCCTTTATACAGGATCCCCCTAACGCACGACCATCGCCGCCTGCGGCTACAATGGGCCAATCAGCATAGAGACTGGCGTGCTGATTGGCAGCATGTCGTGTTTTCTGACGAATCCCGCTTTAATTTGTGGTACCATGATGGCCGCATTCGTGTCAGACGCTATGCCGGTGAACGCCACCTTCCGGAGTGCATTATCGAACGCCACAGTGGACGAACACCCGGAGTTATGGTCTGGGGCGCCATAGCATATCATAGACGATCTCAATTGCTACGAATTGTGGGCAATCTGAACAGCAACCGGTATATCCGTGAAGTTCTACAGCCCGAAGCTGTTCCCTTCCTTCAAAGCTTGCCAGGCGCTGTATTTCAACAGGACAATGCCCGCCCTCATACTGCTCGGATTGTTAAATCCTTCTTTGCAGCGCAGCAGGTACAGCTTCTTCCTTGGCCTGCGTGTTCCCCGGATATGTCGCCAATTGAACATGTGTGGGATGTCATTGGTCGGCGTCTTGCTCGTGATCCTCGTCCTGTTGCGTCTGCAGACGAACTTTGGGTACGCGTACAAACGATATGGAATGCTCTTCCTCAGTCAGACATTCAAACTTTGTTTGACTCCATGCCACGTCGTGTAGCAGCACTTATTGCGGCGCGTGGTGGCCACACAAAATACTGATTCTGATCTCTTGTTCTTGTTTGTTTGCTTTGAACATTTAATCATTTATTTGTACCACTACCACTCAACTGTGTATTAAATTGCATTCAATTATGACGATTCCTTCTTGGTGTTGCAATTTTCACAAACGTGAGTGTAAATTCAATGAAAAAGGATGTTCAAAATGGTAATTTTTAGAATTTAAGAGCCGTCTGAAAGAAATAACCAAACGTTTAACTTATTAACGGATAATATTACTGACTTTTCGCTCTTCTTATGTAGTCGAAGCAAGCTTTAGACAAGTCAGGAATTTATTATTGAAAACAAGAAATAGGTTGAAAGTTTTCGAACGAGTTGTTTGGCGGCCGTCGTGTAAATTAAAATCGAACCTTTATGAGACTAGTCATGTTATTTCTGAAAATTTGCTTATAGTTGTAAAATTTGTAAAAAAAATTAATTATTTAAAAACTAATAAAATATATTTTCATGATAATTTTGATATACACACCATTTCGTAATTATTAAAGATGCTTAAAATACCATTCCTTACGATCTCCTACAAAAGTAAATTTAATATTATTAACAAAACGTAGTAGAATTAGCCATTTGCAAGAAAATATTTAGGTAAAAAATGAAGTATTGGCAGTTTACAAACACTAAAACGTATTGCTTACAAGGGCTTATAATGAAAGCGAGCTGCATGCAAGCAATCAAGATTTTCATACACTCGTGCGAAGAATTACGAGAATTTGCAATTATGTTTAGTTTTACTAAAGGTATTTAACCAAAGATATTAATTATGCCGCCGAAGAATTATGCAAATATTCACACTCGCATTTGTAGGAGCACATGTTAGTGTCTGCTGAGCTTCTGGCGAGCGGATATAAGTGCACGAGGGTTTTTCGCCGAATTTTGTGCTCGTACTTCTTCACGGCATTCGCCGTGTTACTCTCAACAGTTGGATAAATTTTGTAAAGGTAGCACTTAAAATGAATAACTATGAATGAGATGGAGAATTGTCGATAGATTGGAGATAGGCCAATCACAAGTGGCTACAGAGCTCAGCGCAACGCCCTGTATCATTTGCAAATTGTGGAAAAAATTTCAGGACACTGAAGACACTGGACTGCGAAGACCTGGACAAAGTCCACCAAGATCTCTAACGACGAATGAGGATCGTTATTAGCTACTTTCAGAGCGGCGATACAGGACAGCTACAGCTTCAGAGCTCTTACTAACAACTCTCTCACTATGCTGCCACTGAAACCCGAGTGTCACTGTCTACAGTTGCCCGAAGGCTTCATAAGATAGAGCTGTATGCCAGAAGACCCGCTGTTTGCATCACGCTCACTGCAGTATCCAAGAACATGCGCCTAGACAAGACTTCAGTGAAACACCATGCGTTTTATTGACGGGTCGAGATTTAGCCTGGACACTGATACCATCGCTCTCTAATCAGGGAAAAGGATCATTACGGTGGTGGAGGTGTAATGGTTTTGGAAGAAATTATGTTGGCCGTCCATACACCTCCTTTCTAACAGCTTAGAGGTGTACAAAGAGGCCTATGTTCGATTTCAAGGGGCGCAGTTTGTCCTGGTTTCCTGTTACTGGAAGACAACGCTCATCCACACAGGTCTAAACTGATCAATGATAATCTGGAAAATGTGGGCATTCGCCTCATGAATTGTCTAGCGGATCTTCTGACCATAACCGAAACACGCCTGGAACGCTCTTTCGAGGGCAATTTCATCTCGCCATTCAACTCCGAGAACCATCTCTAAATTGAAAACTCTCTTGCTCCAAGAGCGGCATCGACAACCGCAGGAGTTTCTCAGCTGCCTCCTGTCCAGTATGACGTTACGCTGCGTCGCCTGTCTGACTGTGAGAGAAGACTATACCCATATTAGACTCATTTTCAGTTCCATATGGCAACGGGAATTTTGGACATCTCCGCAATATGAGTTTTACGGTTAATCACACTTATATAAAATTATTTTTGAATGGAATATCTTTCTCTAACATGAATAAATATTTACACCAGATTTCATTAAAATGTGCCCATTAGTTTTTCAGGAATTCGATATAATGTGCAAATATTCTTAACTGTGCACACGAATGAAGTTTGGTACACATTTTGACAGCAACAAAATTATTAATAAATAGTGAATTTCACATAAACTATCAACCTAATATAAGGTTAAGGTGTTTTATAAACATGTATACTAAGATGGTTTAACATCAGATTCAGGAACGAAATTGGATCCCGTCTTAATGTTAAAAAATTTCTATAGCGGCAACCGTTTATACATTCCTTTCCTTTTTATAACATGTTAATAGCTGTTATTAGACGTAAGAGTTGGAGGTATTTTTTAATATTGAAAACACCTATTGCCTAGAATTTTCAGTTCCCAAAGCTTGCTTTATTACACTAGTCTCAACTACGTCATTGGCGCATACGAAAAAGTGTTGCTACTCCTCGAGGCGTAAAATGTTTCAGGTATTATCCGCGTGATCTGGCAAACATCCAGCTCTGATAAACCGTATACACTGCTTAATAAACTAATATGGGTAAACAATTTTTAAAAAGTTAATGCTTCATTTTTTAATATTACAATACTTCTCAGAGTTGAAATTTATAGCGCATTTAATTTGAGTAATTTAATATAACATTTCTAATTCGTAAATTATATAAATATTATACTAAATTATATTTCTAATATTATATATTATGCAGTTTTGTACAGAAAACTAAT